>BQNB010007749.1:28495-84103 GCA_026074375.1 Tanacetum coccineum | reverse complement strand
TGGGATTACGAATAAAGTGAGCCCTATATTGATATGTTCCAAACGTGAGTACGATTTTATAAAAAATGTCGAACTTTAATATAGGTTTTTTAAAAGAAAAAAATATATAAAAAATTTCAACACACGCATTCTACAATATATTATGGAGCATGTTTTAATTTTGTTCTTTTATGCATTCTGATATATCATGACTATTTGTTGGGCTTATACCCTTTTTTGCTTAATTATTCACATGTTACTCACATAAAAAATATTTAAAAAAGTGATACACTGTTTTGTATCGAAAAAAAATTAGTAACAAAAAATTACAAAAATGGCCCTCAAATTCTCACTAATTATGACTTTTTTATATAACAAGTTTTCTTTAGCAAATATGTGGCGCGCTTTTAATGAAAAATACAAGCCTTTAAATTACGACCAAAACGAGTCCAATATTGATACGTTTTAAACGTGCGACGATTTTATAAAAAAACATTAAAGTTTAATACACGTTCTTATATAAAATATATATATAAATTTACAATAGTCTTTCTTTAAAGTTTCATAAACCGTGTCGTCCTGCCGCAACGCGCGAGTTAAATTCAACTCGTATATATCAATTCCCATGCAAAACAACGGCGTTTTGCAATGGAAAGAAAAAAGAGCCCACCAAGACCAAAAATGAAGCCCAATTTGCAGCCCACACACGGCCCAAAGTAAAGAAAAAATATTCGCTGGCCTAAAATTTAAAAGAAAAAAAATTACAAAACGTATCTCAACTTTTAACTATTTACGACTTTTTTATATAATAAACTTTATTTATCAAATATATAACATATATCTACCGATTCATACAGATTAAAAAATACTTGACAAGAGATCTTCAAATTGCGAACAAAACGAGCTCAATATTGTAATGCTTCTGACATACGTATGATTTTATAAAAAATGTTGAAGTTTAATAGAAAAAGCAAGAAAATTTACAAAACGTACCCTCAACTTTTAACTATTTACGATTTTTTTACATAATAAACTTTATTTATCATATATATAACACATATCTACCGATTCATTTAGATCAAAAAATACCCGCGGAAAGATCTTCAAATTGCGAACAAAACGAGCGCAATATTACAATTCTTTTGACATACGTACGATTTTATAAAAAAATGTTGAAGTTTAATATATGTCGTTTTGGGCTTTCAAGCCCGTTAACGTTTATGAACTTTAATAAGTAAATACATTTAGTATATGATTCCAGGTAAATATCATATGTATATAAATACGAATACCACATATTTTGTTAACCAAATAAGTAACAAATACTATACTTGCCTCAACGACAAATACTCATTCTAATTCCGTGATTGTTAAAAAAATGCCCAGTGAAATAAAATGCATGCGCTGAATACAAGTCAGCCTCGCCGCAACGCGCGGGCACATTCCCACTTTCGCAAAAAATTATGCCCGGCCGCAACGCGCGAGCTATCTACGCGGGCACATTATCACTTTCGCAAAAAATTATGCCTCGCCGCAACGTACGAGCTATCCTGCTTGTTTAATATATAAAAACCGATAAATGTATGACCCTATCATATAACTTTAGACAAGCACTTTTTAATTATATACTCTCTTCATCTTATAATAAGTGTTAAAATTAATATTTTAGGATGTTTCAAAATAAGTGTTCGTTTTTTTATTTTAACCAATAATAAAAAAAGTTTAATTGGTGAAGATTTGATCAGTAAAAAGTATTGTTAATGAAATTTTCTAAAACTTATTGCAATTTTGAAAATGAACACTTATTATGAGATGGTCGAATACATTCTATCATTTATAAGACTAGTTGGATAACCGCGCATAGCGACGGCGATAAAAATTGCTAACCCAACTTGCTTCGCAATTCCCTACCCGCTTAGAGAATTAGTTTGTTTGGGTTTCCGTAGCTTTCCCGCAACATCATATTAAAATCATTCTCGCTTGTATAAAGACTCACACACTCTCTTACCCATCAAACATTGTCTCCAAAAGTATATATCTTTTACGAATCAAGTTTATATTCAAATTAAAGTTAAAGTTGTTAAAAAAATTCAAAATAAACCCATTAAAATGTGAAAAGCTAAAAAATTATAAAAATATATCAAAATGGATGTTGAATTAAAGATCACGAAATTTTAGAAAATATGGTGAAATTAAATCATAAAAAAAATAAATAGATAAAAAGATATGTCAAATTAAAAATAAAAGTGATTTTTTAATTAAGAAGTGACACATGTCACTCTATGATGTGATTTTTTAAAATAAGATGGATGGTCAAGATTGCACCTCCTTATCTTAATTTTTGATGGGACCCACATTATAAATGCTTTATATAATAGTATAGGAGGAGAGTTATATTGAATACCAAAAAAAAGTTGGATACTAGGGAACTCATCCACACCATCCATCTAAAAAAAAATCAATGGTTGTGATTAAAAGCATTTAATTATTTCACCAATTTTTTAAAATTTAAATATCTCCTAAACCGTTAATCGTTAAGTAAAAATGGTACATAATACAGCGTTGGAAAAGGACATTCTACAATCCAGGTTTACTATTTACAACTCTAAGAAAGGCTCATATTCTACAACCTTTGCATGGGTGGAAGCATATAGGGTTTCAAGGGCTTCCATGATCTTCCAAGGGCTTCAAAGACCATCTTGCACGTTCCATAGAATTCTCTTAAGTCTTCTAGTCAAGGGTAAAACAATCCGGAATCCCGGCTAACCTCGTGAACGACCCCATAAATCGTGCAGGTCTTGACACTTAGCTTTTGCGTTGTATAATATGTTGAGATAGAAAACAAATGACAAACCCCGCCATTCGTTTTACCCTTTTAGGAAAACGCCATTCGTTTGCATTTGGTACCTGCTGGTCATCGACTGGTGGAGTTTTGCTCATAGATGAAGCAGATTTGGATGTTTATGGCAGATTCGAGGCTTAATTTTTGTGATCAATATGTTATTCGCATAAATAGTCGTGCCAGGAAGTGTTTTTTTTTACTTTCTTTTCTTTGGTTAGTCATAAGATTGGTTTGTCTTTCTTATGTTGGAATTAGTTAGTAGCACTTAGTTGCTTGTGAGTGTCCATTTTTGGAGTGAGATAAGGGACTTCACCATTATCCTTTGTACTTCAACGATTTTTGGTGTAATATAATTTATCGGTGAAACCCTTTACGTAAAAAAAATGACGATGTGTGCTTCTTTTTTGGTGATGACAATGTAACAAGAAAGTCGCTTGATAATCAACGACAACATACCTAATTCGGTCGAAGCGAACATAATGATCGGAGAATTCATTGTTGCCGATTCTTTTTTATTTTTGTTTTTGAAAGGTAACACAACCGCTAGAAACCGCACAATTTGTAGCAAGTTGTACCTATAGTTTCGTGGGTCAATTTCTTGTTCTTCCTTCTTTTTAGAATTCCAGTCCTGCGGGCCTGCCCGATGTTGAAAAAGTAAATACCAACAACGTTAAACTTTTGTGCATCTACTTACCCCAAGCATATAACAACGTATAGGGAGTAATCAGATTTGTAGAAAGTAAACTTAGGTTCCTCAATTAGGTTATCTGCGATATTGGCTCATACTTTACTCGCACTTTTAAGCTAAGGTTCCAAAGTGGTCATACTTTACTCACACTTTGGAACCTAAACCCATATCCAAAAATGTAAAATACACTAATATAAATATACTTCAATTATGCCATCAGAAAATACCAACCAAAAGTGGATCTAGAAAAGAATAAAAAAGAAAACAGAAATTAAACCCATAAGGCCCACGACCCAAAAGACAGTCCCGGTCCGGTCCAACAATATATATATTATACTATTACACATTTGAGAATCTAAACGACGTCGTTTTTGACCCAATTTCACTATTCATTTTAAGCACTGTAGCACTGTAGCTACAGTGCTACAGTGCTGGGCCAAAAAAGCCCAAAAAATTTAGCCCAAAAATTTGGGCCGGCCCAATTAGTTTTTTTTTTTTTAATTTGTTGGCACAAAATAGGGAGGAAAAAAATGTTACAAAAGTACCGACGCATTCAGATAAAAAAATATCCGCGGTAACATTTCCGAATTGACTTAAACAGGCCCAAAAATTTGGGCCGGCCCAATTAGTTTTTTTTTTTTTTTTAATTTGACGGCACAAAATAGGGAGGAAAAAAATGTTACAAAAGTACCGACGCATTCAGATAAAAAAATATCCGCGGTAACATTTCCGAATTGACTATACTGAAAAAATAAACCCGCACTATTAAATATGAAGGCCAAAAAATTTAGCCCAAAAATTTGGGCCGGCCCAATTAGTTTTTTTTTTTTTAATTTGTTGGCACAAAATATGGAGGAAAAAAATGTTACAAAAGTACCGACGCATTCAGATAAAAAAATATCCGCGGTAACATTTCCGAATTGACTTAAACAGGCCCAAAATTTTGGGCCGGCCCAATTATAAAAAATACCCGCGGTAACATTTCCGAATTGACTATACTGAAAAAGTAAACCCGCACTATTAAATATGAGACCGACAAAATAAACTCGCACAAAATTAAAGGAAAAAAAAAAGAATTAATGACACGCAACAACGCGCGAAAAATTAGCGCCCCGCAGTAACGTGCAGAAAAAAATAAACTTACACTATTAAACATAAAAAAACGCGCGAAAAAACAAATAAAAATAAATCATAACACATTTCACAAGTAAAACTACGTCGTTTTGGCTCGGCTACAGTGCTTAAAATGAACATTGCTACAGTACCCCCGGCCCAATGGGCTCGGTTACTGTTCTTCGGCAAAAAAAAAAAAAAAAACTTTATCATCCCCCTCCTCTTTTTTGGCCAAAATTAAGAAATTTTTTTTTTACAAAAAGTACTCTCATCTTTAACTATTTACGACTTTCTATCGCCCTGGGCAAAAAAAAACGCGCGATTGTCATTTTATATAAGAACAAAAACGAACTATTAAACATGAGACCGAAAAAAAACAAAAAAAACTAATGCCCCACAACAACGCGCGAAAAATTAACGCCCGCAGCAACGCGCGGTTAATCTTGCTTGATTAGTACTATAAGATATCATTTCGATTATATAATATATAGTACGCCCCATCACGCATTACATATAGACGACGTGGCCGAAACATGAGATAACTGTCAACGTCTTGTTTTTATTACTTGTACTAGTTTTATTCTGTTACTTATTTATAAAGATAATATAAGTATAATATCGTTTCCAAATAACAAAATTATTTACAACCACCCCTTAAGCTTCTACAGAATACAACTAACCCCCTAAAGCTCTCTAATGTACACTATCATTGCCCTTGTATTTCAAGTCATTTATATAGAAAAAGCTAGTGATGAAAAGTCAATTAAAAGTTATGCACTAGTCCTCCACTCTGAAACATTCTGGAACAAGTATTACTTTTCTTCAACGTCAAACTCATGTTTTTACATAAGTAAATTACATTTACATAGATAACTATGTTAGAACACAATACACATACTTTCCCGTTCAAAAAAACCAATACACATACTTTCAGTATATATAGAAAAGCTTTCGTCTCGTGAAGCTTGATAAATCAGCAACGCTCTACGATCTGAATTATGTGGCTAGGGCATGGGCGGGTGTGTGACCCCAAGAAGTTGCAACCTACAAATTATTTGCTTATTGCTAATTTGCTAAGCAAATTTGTTGCCATGTTTTATTGATGTGTTTCTAGTTCAATATGCTGTAAAACTTATGACAAAAGAATATGCTAACCTGAAAATAAATACATAATGTACAATTATTCTGCTAAATAGACGGAACGCATATGTTATCTTCTAAATCTTGGAGGAACTCGAGGCGTTACGACTACCACGTCTCGGTTAGATTTAATCAATTCAAGACGGTCTGGTATTGTTTTATCAAATAGTCTGTTATGAGGATCCTCGGCGTAACATACATAGTAACAGCTCACACAAGCATGAGGCAATGCCATTGCAATCCTTGTCTGAAACGTGAATAGTGAGAAGAATTAGTGACATAAAAAGTTACGCGGATTCAAAGTAAATAAAAACGAAGTGGTACTAACCATTAAATAACCGACGATGAATGCAAGGAGGGAGATGGTTGCGGTGAAGCTCACACGCACAGCGGCAGTCCAAGCAGCCACCACAATAACACATATTGAACCACTGCAAACTCCGGTGAGGAAGCAAATGGCGGTGGTGATGTCTGAATCAACGATAATTTCCATTTCTCTTTTCTCAAAAAGCTCCCAAGTGTCTTGTGATGCCTTCACGAACCCTTTTCCATATGCTGCTATCTATCACGAACACATATGTGAAAATCAAAATTGTGATTTGAATTATACGGAGTCTGATTAATTACGCATTTAGATTATTCAAGATTACATAAACATGATACATTTTGCTTTTTCCAAATTTAGTTAGGTAAGAAAGGTGCTATTCTCTTTATCTATAAAATGAAAAAAGGACACTTTAACAAGAAAGTTATGACATTTTTGAGTCATGACCAACTTGACTAATAAATACTTGAATTTAAATCCCTTTCTTTAAATGGGGTGTTTGTGAGTTTGGCAAAACTGATTATTTTTTCTCAAAGAATGAAATGAATTTCTACTCTAATTATTCAAAACTGTTTATTTATCAAGAGGGACCCTTTTTCAAGTAGATGAGATTCGGATGAAAGGTACTTATAAACAATCTGTAAAAGCAATCGACACAACAGTCAAACTTCTAATATCTTTCGCTAAAACAAAATGTAATAAGTAGATATCTCAAACATCCTACAAATAAATAAAATAAAAAAACGGACAATTGTAAAAAATTACTAGTTTACCTGAACATAAGCCCAACCATTGCCATATCTAAAGATAGCTTCCATAACTCTGAGACAACAATGTGCACAAGAAAACATGAACTCATCTTCACCTTCAAGTAAATTCAAACCTCTAGCAACTATTCTTAAAGCTTCAATTGTAGGAACAAATAATGACCCTAAACAAGCACTTCCAAGATTCTTAGTCAATGCTCTTTGGAAACAAAACTTTGTACTCGACTGCATTCCTCTCATATAGTACAATGCAATCACCCTACTAATCGTCAAATTCGCTACATTTCTCATCACTTCAGCGGTCCAAAGCAAACTCAACACCAACAAAATGATCACCAATGGTGGGAAATAAAAATTCAATGCCCCAATCACAGCCAATATCCATATTGACATCCAAACAAACCCAATTCCAAGCATCCAATAAGTCGGTCGATTTATATCATGGAACTTTGACACAGGTTCAAGAGATTTAATCAAAATCTTACTACAATACTTCGTCCTTTGAGTCACCCAACAAGAATACAACCCAATACCAATAGCAAAAAATATGAAGACAACACCAACACCATCGGTTGCAGCGCGTTGGAAACAAATCAGTAGGATACCCGCAGATAACGTCATAAGGAAAGAACTCCATAAGATAAAATGTACCATGAAATGAGGCCATACCCTTACAGCTTTTTGCCATATGAATGCTAATGTGATGCTTAATAAAGATGCTGCTTCTACTTGTGGGAGAAAGTACTGAATTACCCTTCTTTCTTTTCTTCTTGAACTTCCTCCTTGTATTATTCCTTGAACTCCTTTGAATATTAAGAAGCAAACTAGACAAATAGCTACCAAGAATTGTAGTGCAAACAAGAATAGGGATATCTTGTTGGTATATTTTCTTGAATTGAGTGTGGTCAAAGATTGCTGAAAATCAAAGTATACGACCGTTAATACTTTACTTAGACAAAAAATATATTTTTTCCAAATTTATCCTACCATTATATATCAGTAATCATTTTATACAGAAAAATACAGTTTTTTTTTCTTTGTACTTGACATAAGCACATTTTAGCATATCTATCTTTTCACTTAAAAACAACATAAAGTAAATTGAAAAAACAAAGTTAGTTACATAGCAAAAAGAACATTTTTTAACAACAAATACACATAAATAAGTTACAGGTGGATAAGCCACAACCGATGGCTAACTAGAGTTTTAGGATTGAAATGTTGTTTTGGTACACTTTTAGGGATGTTTCAGCTAAGCCGCCTATAAATGGATGAGTTGCATTTTGATTTGTCACCAAAAAATTGAATGACACGTCATCATTTATCTTTTTCCTTTTACTATACAATAAGGTAAGTTACATTTTTGACAAAATTAAGTACAACACATTAAACCATTTGCTATAATAAAGAAAACCCACAATTGCTAAGTTGGTAACTGAAATAATTAAATAAAAAACTAAAAATATTAGGGTTAATTGCCTAAAAATATATTATACCTGTCACTTTTTGTCATTGTATGTAGACAACTATTTTTTTTCCATTGTGTCGCTCAACTTTTGAATTTGTGCTATTGTGTGTATTCTGCGACTACTTCTGCATGTAAAATAACCATTTTACCCTTCAAAATTTGAAAAAAGTGAGGGTAAAATGGTCACAAAATACACAGAATAGCACGAATTTAAAAGTTGAATGACATAATGGCAAAAAAAATAGTTGTCTACATACAATGATAAAAAGTGGCAAGTATAGTTATTTTTAAACAATTTAACTCTATACTAATACACAAACATTTGACCACTATTCATCTACAGTGCCAAGTTTGACTTGGGCTATACTTTGGCCCAGCCCAAGTTAACAGTTTGTGTTTGTGGTGGAGGTTGGAGATGGGTGTAGTGTGAGGTGTTGGGTGGCCGGCTGAACGTGTGGAGGCTGTGGGTTGAATGTTGTGGTGATGGCGGGACCACGGTTATTAGGAATATGTGTTGGTGGTACTCTAGTTGCATTATCTATCACAAGTCTTAATGGATTTGTAGCACTTAACCTTTGCATTTTTGAGACATGAACATTGTTTCGTTGTTGTTGTTCATGGCCCACTTCACCTTTTTCTAAATCTTTGTTTGTTTCAAGTGTTTCAGTTTCTTGATCAACATGTTCTTTAACCTATACAAAAAATGAATAAAAGTCAAAAATAGGGGAAAAACAGAGGAAAAGATGTAAGAAAATGTTTTTAGAAGTATAGAATGATATGAAAAGATTTTTAAAAAAAGTTGAAAGATAATTTTTACTTGTTCTGCAACGCCCATCTCCGGCAACGGAGATATTTTCCGGTAGGTGGTGGTAAAGAGGTGGAGATTGATAGTTTGTTTGTATGTGTTTTGTTTTTGTGTTTATAATACATGTGTGGTGGCTATCATATTGTGGTTGGTACTGTTATTTTCACAAAAGCTTTTGCATCACATCTAAAAGAAAAAGAAAAGCGATTTTGTAAAGTGGTTCATATATTATATGCAACTTGTTGTTTTTAGTACAAGTTTCTTTCATTTTGTAGTTGTTATCCATAATGTTAAATTTAGTAACAAATTGGCCCTTATTATATTGAGTTGTTAGAAATCTGTTACAAGCTTTAATAAAAGAGTTTTGCAACGCTTTAACGGTACAGTAGGTTTGGCAAAAACTTATTTTAAATTTAAGAATTGTGTTTTGAAACTACAGAGTGGTTCAGTTGTTTTTGGCGTTTATATGTGATTAATGTCAACATATAAACACTTTAATTGATATATGACTTTTTTTTAACGTAACAGATAGATGATTTAGTATGGATAATATCCTTAGGGTGCGTTTGGTTCGCGGAATCTTCAGGATTCTAATGGAATTGGAATCTGATTCCAATTCCATAACGTGTTTGGTTGGCAGAATGTTTGAATTCAAAATCTGATTCCAATTCCATAGTGTGTTTGGTTGGCGGAATTAATGTAATGAAATACCACAAATTCCTTTATGTGTGGAATTAACATTCCATCCTAAAACGGAAGGAAAGTTTATAATTCCATGGAATTTGATATTTTTATCATCAAAAATAAATTTTTATTATTATTATCATTATTATTATTATTATTATTATTATTATTATTATTTTATTTATTTATTTATTATTATCTATTTATTTATTTAAAAATTATATTATTTTTTAAATTTTATATTATTATTATTTATTTATTTTTAAAAAATTATATTTATTATTATTAATATAATTATATAATTTGTTTTTTCATTTCATTTTTTTCCAACCAAACACGCGATAGTTTTCACAAATTCCAATTCCTTCAGATTCCAATTCATTAACATTCCAATTCTTTAACATTTCAATTCCTTAACATTCCAATTCCTCAAACACATTCCAATTCCAACAAAAACATTCTGCGAACCAAACGCACCCTTAGAGAATTTCCAATGGGAAAATCACCAATAGCTTTTTACTATTCTAATAAGTCTTTTGAGAGGGTTTTTTTTGCATTGGAGTAAAAACTTTATGAAAAGCTTATTAGAAAGACTTGGTAGACTTCAAGGGTGCGTTTGGTATGGGTATATAGGAATGAGGTTATGGGTTTCATAGTGATTAAAGATGTTTGTTTAGTGGGTCCAGGAATGAAATGGGTATGTCATAGCCATAGACTCATTACCCACCAATTTGGTGTCTATGAAATCTATTCCGTGGGCCCATCTCTTTTCCACTACAAAATTTAAATATATATACACTTTTTTCATACCATATTTTGTAATCCAAACATAAACAATCGTAATCATACATTTTTTCATATCCATTATCATTCTACCTCATACCAAATCCGATACCCATTGTGATTCCTAACAACAAACCAAACGTCCCCCAAGTTTTTCCTCAAAGTCTTGTACATTAATATGATAAGCATTAAATGCATTAAATGCAAAAAGTCTTTCATGACTTTTTGCATTGTGGGTGCTCTTAGTTTAAGATTTAGTTACTATTTAAGACCGATTAAGGGTCGAGTAACTAAAAAGTCATTGATTTCAGGGAAAGATCGATCCAAAGTAGAAAAGAAAAGAATATGTGACATAGACAATAATGTGGTTCACACGATCATAATAATCACTCAACGCAAACGGTCGAACTAGAGAGATTGCAGAGTTACTGAATATGACAAAAGTTTACAATTATATTAGAGTTTTCTAGCGTCTTGCTAGTAGCTTCGTTTTTAATACATATTTCTCTTTGCCGTTCAAAACAAAAGATAGAGTTGTAGTGTAGTATAAACATGGTTAAAAAAACTCTAACCATATTGTTTTTAGCGAAAATTACCGGAGTGCCCCAAAACTATCTGACATGATAAAAAATGGACCTATTTTTTGTATTTACCTCTTGAGACTGTATTTTCGTGAACATGTGTTCACGGTCATTACAAGATATGTGTTGGTGAGTTTCGGTTGGTCCAACCGACCCCAGTGTTGTAACAAGAGTCCTACGCATTATCCGTGTGATCTTGCCAGAACATTCAGAGTGATACTCTTTAGTATTTCGCAGTGACGAATGTAAATCCTTCCAGTGTCAACATCAAACAACACTGCGGTAGGTGACTTGCGAGGGTCTTCACGAATCAAACTTGTGCAAACTGGAAAACCCAATGTGGTCCAGGTTATGAGAATTGACGAAGTCTTCAGTTATTCATGCTTACTTCAATAGCTCACATATATTCGTTGTTATCCTATCTCGAATGGGAATCTGGATTTATGAACGACTGTGGAATATCAAAAAGCTTAGTTAGCGTTTCCAGACGTATTAGCTATAGATAAACTACACTACAAGCTAGAAAATCTGTTAAGGAGATTCATTCATGAATCGAATCCTGATGGCGCAAATACAATATTTATACTGCAAACGGTCCTCACGGACCAGAGGTTAAAGTCACCAAACGTCGAGGAATGCTCGAGACATTCTTCCACATCCGTGTTTATTTGCTAACCCTTATACATGCATGTACCAACGATAGCGTAACTACCTCATTCCAGCTCCGTCATACTCATAGTCGCATGCTCATACTCAAGCTTTAAAGATAAAGCTCAGATCAAACAAAGATAAACTTCTGCAACTCTAATAATTAAGAACTTCCTCAAAGTCATCAAGTATATGATTGTAAGTGGATCAAGTCAAAATCACCACCTCAAAGAATGATGAAAAAGAGGAAATTGATAGCTTTCAAGACACGTATGAGCATCTTGGTCGGCAAGTGATGATGAAAGTTTTAAACATCTCGAAACAAAAGTCAAAAGATAAAGGCTCAAGATCAAAGATCACAAAGCATGAATGAACAAGTCTACTATAACAAATTTCAAGACTAAGAACAAGACTACAAGAGCTCAAACATATTGTAATTTAAATGACCGCTTCTTTAAGGGGGATTGTTAGCCTTAAAATACTAAGGTCAACAAGAAAGTCGTGGTCATTCTTGTAGGATATTAGATATCATAACACAATCAATGATCTAGGGGCTGGCCTACTTTGTAGAGAGAGAAAGTGAATTCTAGTGAGAGAAACTACACCTTATGTGTGTGTATTATGAAATGATCAACCAACCCTTCCCATGACTGGAAAGGGGTATATATACATGAGTTTTGTGCCCCTAAGTGGGCTATGGAGTGGGCTAACATGTGGGTAAAGACCCGGCCCAACACCATAAGTCATACGGTAATTAAACGATTACTATTAAGGCTACGAGCTAACCTATGCTAGACATTACACGGGGTGACCGAGTCTTTTACATGGATTTTCATAATCCTAACAATCTCCCCCTAAGGGAGGTCACCCCAGAAAATACAAATTGAATCCTAGCTATCTTTGAATTGATCTTTGACTCTGGCTCGTAGTCTTTTGATTCTTCAAGATTAGTCTCTGTACTGCAAGTAGTGATCTTTGAGCTTTGTTCCTTAGACTTGTGTGATCTTTGAGCTTTCTTTGAGATCATCATCTACAGTAAATCTCTTAATCATCCTTGTTGTGGAGTATTGCCTTCATGTGATGTTGTGACCTTCGGACCCGCATGCTCACACTTTTCTGGATCATGATAATACTCATCAGAGTTGCGGAAGCTGTGTTGTAGGTCTTTCATTTGTCATGATGTCTTTGATTAGTAACATTAAGTGTGAGCATGGGGTTGTGAATTGACTCCACTGGAACGAGGTATCTCCATCTCCATCTTTACGTGAACCTGTAATAAAACAGTTAGCAATAAAGCTTGTGGACGAATATGGCTTTGTCATTCGCCCGAGTCTGGTTGGATTAACCTCCGGATCCGTGAGGACCGACCTGTGATCAGGTAGATTCATCTTAAGAAGAATCTCCTTGACAGGATTTCCAGTATAAGTATCGGATCATCTAATGTACAACCATCAGAATCACCATACTTGCTCAAAGTAACAAAGCACGGAGTGAGTGAGACCAGTGAATTAAAACCTCACTGATTAATGAAGAAATTGATTATGAACAATAGTTCGCTGAGGTGGGGAGTATCACTGCAGAAAAGAGGTGTTTTATGACACTTTACTACTGTTTTATATCATAAAACACAAATTGTCATCAGAAGCACAATTTTGTTTTGAAATAAAAAAAAAAAAAAAAAAAAAAAGAAACACATGTCATATGTTCTCAATAAATTATTTTGTTGAAGCACATCGAAAGGTTTTTCAAAGAACTATTACGTCAATTAACTGCCTGGAACAGAGTTTGATTCATAAAGAAATCGGGGCACCATCGGTTTCTTTCCAATTGTTTCACAAGTTTAATCCATAGTGGATCTCACATGTCATCCTAGCCAAAGCTTGTTTGATGTTGGCTCTATAAGGATTTTCATCTTCATTGTGAGTACTTTCGTATCACTCGGATGTTCTGGCAATACCACAAGGATAATGCGTAGGACTCTTAAAATCTTACTTGAAATCACAGTGTGTGATGAGCAAGCGTAGTTTGTATTAGTGTCCTAGCGAGATTTATGGATGATCTCATAATGCTCTAACTCATAGGTGACACTCTTTAGTTTAATTAGCAGAGGCAGGGAAGCGGACTGCCACACTTTTTAAATATGTAACTTAGAGTGAGCAGACGACTATAGAAATGTATTGATCTTCCATGGAGAAATGAAACAAGAAATCCTTTAAGGGATCTTGAGTGGTCTAGTGGAGGTGAGTTTGTGGGCAGGGCGGTATCACTGGGTCCATGATACTCGTCTTCAATGGTCATTCAATCAAACCATGTGGATGTCTAACAGCATATGTTAATTGACCTCTGAGTATTCAGTCCTAATGTTTAAGGGAGGTCTGCATTCATTGTCACCCTTTGTTTGAACATTTCTTTTTCATTACTTCAACCCCTTTAGTGCTTACCGTGACTTCATAGCTAGTCCGTTATTGTGGGTATGTACCAATACAAGGCACGTCATCTTAGTCCGGCACTATTCACCTTTATTCCTCACATTACTCCTTGTAGTCCATCATACCTAAGGGACTTCTCACTAACTAGTGGAATATCCCTGGGTAGATCTCCTCTGTGATCCTGGCGTGAATCGTAGGATCGATTACCTAACCTTAACATCTCTTTAACTCCGATAGAAGTAATTAAGGTCGGATCTTTGGTATTTCCACAAATTGGCCATCAACACCATTCGCTGTGGGTTGTATCGCCCCTCACTATGTGCATTTGATATTCGAGAAAGTTTAGTCACATATTTGGGAGAGCCTACACAATGAGTCAAAAGATCACATATTTTATGCAGATTATCATAGTTAAATCAATATTCTCCCCCGATCAAAAAATTTAAGACGGGCCGTTGAGATTTTAGGTCACAATTGATTAAAGTAAGGAAAAATTGGGAGAAACTTTGTCAGATTTATATAAGCCTATTATGGGAACATAGTATGAGTAGGCTGGAGTTATACAAATACAAAATACATTGTAATCACACAATATTATGTACATTTAATTACAACAACATAGATAAAATGAAATAATACCTTCCACACGAGATGGACCTTGATTGTCGCGAGATGTGATCATTCGTTTCACTTCATAGTCTGTAGCTCTCCCTCTCTTATCCATCACACCAACAAAGCTTTTTCCAGGATTCGCAGAAGATTCTCCTTGTACTTCAATCCGGTACTTGGTTGGCAAACATGAACTTCTTGCTTCTGTCGACATCTTTCCTTGTCCAAAACCATGTGTTCAAACCCGAATTCATCCTGTTGACCTTGAATTCCTTGACTCGGTTGTCCAATGCCTCATCAATCTATTGCAGAGTGTCGTCACTGAACTTGTGGATCTCATTGAACCGCATTGGATCGAAAGTTAAACCCCATATTTAATTCCTAATAGTTGACGTGCCCCCCCCCCCCGGCCGCCTCCCCGCCCCCTTGTGATAGGACAATTAGCGTGAAGTCGTGCTTGAACTGCAAAGACATGGCAACCCATCGAGAGTGGTTGGTGAGGTTTTAAGCTGCGTCTGGTAGCTTTCAATCCCCAGCTAGAAGTCTTCTACGCGTTGTCTTATAACCAAGTTTCTGGTCCATAAGTTCACAGCAGTAGTGAGAATCTTCTTATCTTCTGGTGGTAGATGGTTCATGTGACCTTAAAGATTCAATAAGTACATATCTTCAAAGTTACTAGGGTACAAATATTTGAAGTCCCTTTCCGTAATAGTATATTCTTTAAGATCAGCTCTACGAAGAACGATATTCTTCATGTAATCGTACCCATATAAGGAGAGGACTTCAATTCTGAAAACACTTAAAATCCGTATATGAGTCCTAACAGCTCTGCGATCACCCTCAGATGTGTGTCTGTCAATGTAGAATCGTTGTCTTTCGAACCACCAGTGAGAGATACCATACATAGCATCAATGTCATACTTGCATTCCTCTTCAATCCACATCTGATCGGGTACCATCTGCTCTAACCCAACATCAGGATAATAGGTCACCTTCATCTTTAAGATTGACAATGCAAGTTTGCTACTCTTGTGACCATATCTTAGATACTCTAAGTCCTTATTGAAGAAGAAGTCAGATTGAATTGTGACTTGACCTGGTGGACCACCCAGTGGTAGTGGTTTGCTGACATTATACCTGATGAGTGACTCATCCACTTGATCGGTTAGTAGTTTATGGCATTCTTCCATTTGGTACTAAAGATGAATCACATTAGGATGGAAGACTTTGATAATTTCATATGCAGGGCCTTCCAGGTCTTGTTGTTTAAGTTCAGTGATCCCTTGCTTTTTGCAGAACCAGTCCATAAAAATTGCCATGTCACCAGTCTGCGCAAGTAACGAATTCTTTGGTGGAGGTGCATAGGTGGACGCAAGAGCGGATGCCCAGTTGTTCTTTGGGACAGGCAAATCAGATGATGGTATGAACCAGGCAGGTTCTGGTGTAGCGGGTCTGTCTTTAGTGAGTGGCTTCCACCAATTTTGCTTCAAGTTCACCATGGGAATATGATCATGCCTGATGTCTTCATCACCAGACGAATATACCTGTTTGTCGGGAGCCATATCATTATCCATATGTAGATCTTCAGGAATTGATGAGACAGACGGCTTGAGTCTTGTGTCAGTAGTTGTCCAAGCCGTATATTCAGCTGAAGCATCTATCTTCGAAGAGCTCAGAGCAGTGGTGCTTGTAGACTGATCACTTTGGTTGGTGGATGGAGGTGGTGGAGGAGGTAATTGAGAAGATCTAAAAGCTCAAAAGTTCCAATGTAGCGCTGCTGGAGGTGGAGGAGGTTGTGGTATATGAGATTGGAGACCCATGTGGTGTTTTCGTGAATCATGATCGCTTTTTCTATCTTTTTTCTTGGCTTCAGCCAGATCATAAGGAGGGCTGTTCAGGTGAGATCACGGCCGATTGACTGCTCCAGAGCTTCGTGAGCCAGCTTCTTGTTATCTTCCAAGAGCTTGGTAGGTGTTGGATTCCCACATGCTGTGGTGAAGAATCTCTTTCATGTCAGCTTCTAGGCAAGGTCTCTATACTCGAGTCCCTGAGTGTGGACTTAAATTAGCCTAGTCAACAACATCCGTGACCATTTCATCCACTGCTTTGTCTCACAAATGAAGTTAATATCAAGATATTCTCAATTTAGAATAGACTTCCTTGACCATGTTTGTCCATCCTACCGTTCGCTCCAGGCCTAAGTTGGCTTGTACCAGATCTACTTATGTTTGTTCAGCTCACCGATGCGACTGAAGTTAAGATGAAGTGAATCATAATGAGCGTTGTTATGTTGGATTGAAGGTGGTATAGAAAGTAAGTTTGTTGATTGACATCGTTGGATGTAAACTGTGTCGGTTGTTGTTAATGTTTGGTAGTAGTGAGGCTTTAGAACCGCTGTGGGGGAAAGTTTGTGAGAGACTGAGAGAGAACAATACACCGAGTGGTCATGTAGAGGGAACTGACGTAGGGTGTCTCTGATGTATGTGGTTTGAACCTGGTAAGCCATAGATTGAAACCCCACTTCAAAATTGGGATATTTACTCAGGTTCTCTTCCTTAACTTCTCGTGCAAGGAACGATGTGGTGAAGGCTGAGTTCCTTGATCGAAGAATTTGTAGAGAGAGACAAGGTACGGCAGCTAACTCTGCATTTCCTCAAGTCTTACTTCAACCATTATTATGGGATTTTAATGGTTCGGTGCGCTGAACAATTTAGATAATCGCCGATGTAGTGAAATTCTTCATCCATTTGTGGCTTAGGGTTATTTGGTTAAATAAGATGATCAGAGAGCCAGTCAAGCTTCCATGTGTTCAAGGTTTGTATGGAGCAATTAACAACATGACTTTATGGAGGTGAGACACTGCAGCATCACCAGGGGTGTTGGTCGCAGCCTGGGCCTTCATCAGTGTTCCTCTGGGTTGGCCAGCCTGTGCCTTCATCTTGTAACTCTAGCAAACAATCCCCGGCAAAATGCGTTGATCTGTTAATCAGTATTCCGTCTCACTGACTGTTAACCCGAAGTTCAGGGCATTATATTGAAGAAGAATCAATCATGAACTCAAAGGATTCAGTTGGGTGTAAAGTGGCACCTTTGGAAGAAATATGTGGGTTCAGTATTGGGCCTCTTCTTCTTTGGTGTCTGAAGTGGGTGAGTAGATGAAAAAAAAAGGGGGAAATATATGTCAAGGACAACATTATTCATCACTGACTTCTCTTTACCCTTTCCCTAAACCTCTGAAGCGGTGAAAAATTTCCCAGATCAGGGTTCCCTAAATCACCACAGGAGGATGTGGACCCCTAAGGCGCATCATGAACCTCCTTTAGAACTTTCCTCTATATTCCCTTTGGGCGTTGGCATGGCCTCTATCACCATCAAGGTCCTAGGTTTTATTATCTGGAACACCTTCATAACAATTCGTCAATTAATGTATATAGGGCTATTTGGCTATTCGCTTCTTTGTCACCTTTTCTAGCTTTAAGACATTTGAGATCTGAGATGGTGTCCTCAATATCTCCGTAAGCCACTTTTCGTTCTTTTCCTGAGCTTTGGAGGGCAGATATGGTTTGTTGAGACTTGGAAGAGGCCTTGCGACTACAAGTTTTGAACAGGTGCTGCTTTGAGGTATTGAAGGGCTTAGATTTCTATGGTTGCTTTGTAATTGTGGTACCTTATCAATTAAGAGTGTAGGAGAATCAGGACACTAACTTCTTAAGCAAGCAAGATATCTATTGATGCTTAGCAACTTCCTCCATGAATAAGCATTGATAGTGGATTAAATCACCTCGCATGTCATCAGTGATAAATCAGTCGGAATAGGTATCTCGAAGAGACTTCCCGTTTGGTTCACGCCTAGCACTAAACGTTTGAGGTGTAAGGGTCTAGAACAAGACACCTCATTTGGGGCAGAATGATGTGGAGAGACTTGGCGGTCTCGGTGGAATTTATGCTTGGCTATTGTAAGTGGTTGGATGATGATTTTGGAGAACCTAACTCTTGGGGATCACAAAAATGGTGTCTTAGCTTCTTTCCCCGAGTGTGATGATGCTAGTTTGTTTTTGTTCATCATTGAAAGTATGGATGTATTGGGGGTAAATTCTTCCCCACATCTCATCTGCATAATACAATACGGCTCGATTGACTACCCCCAAGAATTTGAAACATAGAGCCCTTAGTCTTTCAAACCTTGAAGTCTTTTCGCCGTAAGGCACAAATTAATGAGTTGTTGTGATCTCTCTCATAGACTGAGTAACATGTCATTAGTCACTACATCATACAAGGTTCTGACAACTTTCGGGTAACCCAGATCGTTGACAAATTTGATAAGGGCATCAAGAGTTGGTGGGGAAGTAAATGCATTATTGTTGTCGACTGGTGTGATCTGAAGGGCGTATCTGAGTGTGTCTTGGGTTAGACCGAACCATTACTCATCTAGATGACAGCTGTAATTCCCTGTGGTTTTGTCATATCGAACAGTGTCCCAAAATTACTGAATATAGATTGATGGGATTGTCGAGGAAGAAAAAAAAAAAGGGGGAAAAAAGGCAATACAAAGGCTCTAAAGAAGTTAGTTTGCTTAGAATGTCCCACTGCAACTTGTAGATTAAGATTGCTCTAGGGCTACCTCACAACATCCAAATATGGCATTGCTTTTTCCTACAAGAACTCCCATCTGCAGTCGAGTTATATTTGACATCATATGAGGTGGGTGAATCCATGCAGTGCTTGTTCAGCATGCTCAAAACATTAACATCAGCCATTTGGTATCTGTCAGCCAATCACATCCACAAAAAGGCAAGCATACAGAAAGGAATGTTAGCTGTGAGCAAATGACTCAAGAGTTAATACATTATGGACTAAATCCATGAAACGGACACTTATATCATATTAAAAATTGGTGATCAACATGATTTTGGGGTCAACTCTTGATCAACTGAAAAAAAGGGAAAAGGGGTGGGGGGGGAGGGGAAAAAAAGTGGGAAGAAAAGGAGGAAGGGAAAAGGGAAGAAAAAGGAAAAGGGGGGTGGGGGAAGTTAACTCATGTAAGAGAAGGACAAAACGGCAATGACCAAACCATAGTGACGCAAATCGCAATGGATTGAGGGCAATATCTAGACAAAACGCAAATTAAGATACACTAGCAAAACGCAAGACACAAAACGTAAAAAATTGAACATTTTTTATTAGAAAATACACAAAACGCAGTCACAACAACAAAACGCAATCACATACAAGTCGCAAATCTCAGCCAAGCAAAACGCAATCAGTCAAGACGCAATGAATATTTTATTAAAAATAATCAAAACGCAATCCATTCAAAACGCATGAGACAAGCCGCAACAAGCAAAACGCAAACCATCAAAACGCAAAGAATATTTTATATAAAATAATCAAAACGCAGTCCATTTAAAACGCAAGAAACAAATCGCAACAGGCAAAACGCAAAGCAACAAAACGCAATGAATATTTTATTCAAAATAATCAAGACGCAGTTAATCAAAACGCAAGCAGCAAATTGCAACAGGCAATATAATATTCAAATAATAGACAAAACGCAATCATTTGAAAAATTTTCGAACTGAGGGATTTATTATTTTAATATTTTAATTGTCTTCAAAGCAAAACGTAATAATTGCGTTTTGACCTGTTTAACATTTATAATCAAATCGCAACTTAGTTTAAGTAACCAAAATGCAACCAAGAGTTGATAAGCAAAACGCAATCATGAATACCCAGACAAAACGCAAACAAGAACATCAAACCAAAACGCAACCAAGAACATTTGAATGCGCAGATTCTAACTTACAAATCAAGGTATCCACGACATAGTTAGATCATTATATACATTCAATGATACTTACTAACTAATATACCAACAGCAAACATCACCACAAACATCACACGATCACATGTTTGACTCAAAAAGTCAACTTATTGCACAAAAATCAGAAACACTAACCAAGATTTTGATGGTGATTTAGAATGAAAATCTACAAAACATGTGATTTAATGAGATTTAGGCCATGAATTAACAGATAAAGCATGAGAGGATGACAAAGAATGATATCTAGACATTACCTAAAGGGCACGAAATAACATCAGATTTGATACAAATCAAGCAAATCGCAAGGTTGAGTTTTTGGTTGGAGAGAAAAAACATGACTTGTTCTTTGTGAGATTTGACCGAGTCAAAACGCAAAGGGCTTTATATACCTAGGTCAAACTTTCAGAATATGGCAGATTTGGTCCCTCATTTTCTACATTCTTCTCCAATTAAGACATATGTATTACTAAGGGGTTATTTGAGATACATAAATGGCACAAATGGTCCTTTACATTTAATGAGTCAAGGAAACAAATAGCAAATGAGCACCTATAACCCTGTACTTTCATATAAATGAAAACTTTGGCCTTTTGAGTTAACACAAGTTTAACTCCCCCTTAAACTGTAACCCTGTTGGGAATAATTGAAAACGACCAAGTGTCATTTCTGCTGTTAGAGATGTTCGTTTCTGCTGATGGCATTAAGTAGTTCCTGCTGATTATGTTTCTGCTGGTCATGTTCTCGTTTCTGCAGACAGAGATAGAATCTGCTGATCTTATTTATAGACGTGATTAATGTAATTAAGGAATTATAGTTATATTCTAGAATTATCTCATTAATATAGGAATGAGATATATTAGGAGAGATTGATGTATATCTCTTACGCAATTTTAGGAATCTTGTTTAGCAATTTAGGGTTTCTTCTCTATAAAAGAAACCTTTAGCATTAGGGTTTTGTACCGATTCACAAATCACAAAAACAATTTATTATTAATAGAGAGATCCATAGAGGATCATTGGTTATATTTGTTCTTCTTTATTCTGTATTGTTTAGTTTCCGCCTAAACAATTGTTAGAGTCTCTCACGTATATACTTGTGATTACATAAGTACTATACAACCACAAAGGCTAGAAGATCTATCTAGTTACAGATCCTAACATAGGTGAGGAGGGATTATGTGATGATGATTCTGCTATTTTGAGTAGTGAGGGTTTTAAAGGTTTGATCTGGTTTGGGGTGTTTTGTTTTTGAGTTTGTGAGAATGAGTTGTTGATTGGTTTGTTGTGATTTATATGATTGATGAAATTACAAATATTTCTTTAAGAAATTGTAATTATCATTTTTAAGGTTACAAAGTTATGTGAATGTTTAAGGTTTGTTTTCAGCATGTATGCTAAACTTTATATTTAATGAAAGTTAGCACAACATGCTTTTAACACCAAGAATAGTGAACAACCGTCTATTCCACTGGAAAAGTAAGTGAGACAAAGATGATAAGGTCATTCTAACTTTTGGATTTCTTCTTTTAATATATTTAAATATGTTGATTTTGAAAATCACATTTGTTTGTTTTTTAAAACTGACCTTGTGATTGATGTTCAAAGACTGAACTAGGTTCAAGTTTGATGTTATGTTATGCTAAAAAGATTAATGTAATCTTCATCATCATCAATCTTCCAGCGAAGGCGACAAAACCCCAAATGCTCATGCAAATCCATAAATGAGACATATGTGATTACTCAGTTACTTCACTCGAGAGACAATTGAAGAATTAGATAAAATCATTTTATAAACTAAACTAAAGAAAATAAACTAGTTTTGTTCAGTTCTTGACTTGACCAATATATGTGCTCTAGTGAAGGCGACAAAACTATACATGCTCATGCAAATATATGAATAAGACATATGTGATTGCTCAATTCTTCACTTAAGCATGCTAAAGGTTATATGCAAAAACTGAACTGACATTTAACATATGATAGTTTGTTCAGTTTTGGATGAAAGGGCTGAAGCTTCAGTTTTCTTCAAGTAGTACTGAAGCTTCAGGTTTTGAATCAATGTTCAACATACCAAGTTTAACAATCAATCTTTTGAAAGTTGGCTTATCCAGAGGCTTGGTGATGATATCAGCAAGTTGATATTAAGTGGGACTGAAATGTAATTTAATGTCCCCTTTGAGAACATGATCTCTAATAAAGTGATATCTGATATCAATATGCTTTGTTCTTGAGTGCAAAACTGGATTGTTTGAGATTGCAATAGCACTGGTGTTATCACAAAATATGGGTACCTTTTCATATATGATGTCATAGTCAGTGAGTTAACTTTTCATCCATAATATGTTAGCACAACATCCAACAACAACTACATATTCAACTTTAGCTGAGGACATAGCTACAAATTGTTGCTTTTTGCACTCTAGCACACTAGTTTGCCTCCTAGAAACTGACAAGTATCTAAGGTGATTTTCCTATCTATGTTGCATCTAGCATAGTCAGAGTTTGAGTATCATTTTAGGTCAAAACCTGAACATTTTGGATACCACAGACCAAGACTAGGAGTATCTTTTAGGTACCTGAAAATTCTCTTAACAGAAGTAAGGTGGGATTCCTTAGGATTTGCTTGATATCTTGCATAAAGGCAAGTTGAGAATTAAATGTCAGGTCTACGTGCAGTTAGATACATTATTGATCCAATCATACCTTTATACCGAGTCTCATTTACAGCTTTCTACTAAGATCATGTCACAACCCGTCAGCGGCGAAAACACGGGAATGCGACATAATGATTTAAGTTGCACAAGATACAAGATCATACCATACATTCGTTTACAAAAGATTATTTACAAAAGTTTACAATTTTGTAACCTTGGAAAAATGTCAAACAATTGTATTCAAATAAACTCCCAACTTGTCCTCGACTTTGGTCCCCAATAGTCCTTATTTACATTTGTTAACACTACACCTAAAAATGATACTCGAAAACGTCAACAATAATGTTGGTGAGCTTGTAGGTTTTGACTTAAACCCTAGTCGATGTGCCAATATTTTTAATCTGTTGGACAATTATGCTATATGACAGTAAATATATACGAACAACCCATGACTTAGCATCCCTGCTAATCATGTACCTAGACCTAGCATCCCCGCTAGTCTGATCACCAGCGCGTACCAACGCTCTTAGGGTCGCAACCCCGATGACATACCACACCTAATGCCTACCAGCTAGAGCTAATTAGTGTGAAGAACCACACAGAAAGATCACACAACATAGCATACCAATGCATATCATTCACATAGAAGTCATAAGCACATAGATTGTCCCAAAAATGAAATCACATTTTGCACAGTTCTATTAAAATAGTTCAAAGCACATTTGAGTATTATTTTCCCCTAAAGGAAAAACATTAAAAAGTTGGGCTACGAGAACTCACCTCAATAGCAACAGACAGAAACTGCACAAATCATAATAAGCAACGCACAAATAATCTCAACGCACACTCAGCAGTACCCGGGCACGACCTAACATAAATTTTACCTCGTAAATATTTGTACAAAGTTATCTTATTGTATAAGCGTTTGTCTTTTACTCACACGGAATCCTTATCTATTTCACAAAATCTTTATCCTTATTTTCAAATTAGTATCCTCATTACAAAACTTTTACCCTTGTTTCAAAACCTTTATCCAAAATCGTGGTTGTGTGGTGGTTACGCAAAACGACATAATGTACTTGGGCTACTCAGAAAATAGCTAATAACAAAAACGAAACAACTGACCAAACGGTCCAAGAAGATCTGTCGAGAAAAACGCGAGAATTCAAAGATTGAATTAAACGAATAAGCATCTCGAAGTCGATACGATACGTATAAGTATACCAATACTTTAAATAGAATGAATTAAAATAATATTTTATTATTATTTCGTCCTTTTATCGGGCTAAGCAAGGTAAGTATGAAGAAAATCCTATCGTCTTATTATATTGGGGATTAAATTGTTTAATCTCGACTCTTAATGTTTACAAAAAGTCAATTTTGTCTTTTAGTCAAGTCGACATAAAATAATTATTTCCATAAAATTTTCAAAAAAAGTTTCCGACAACATGCCAAGTATTAGTCCTTTAGCTTTTATAAATCCATCTCGTCACTCTAAAATCAATATTTGAGTCCAAAATCCAATATTCATATATTTAAGTCCAACCCAAAATTAAAAGCCCAAGTTATATGAAAAGTCTAAGTCATATTAAAAGTCCAAGTTATATTAAAGTCCAAGTTATTTTAAAAGTCCAAGTTATATACCAAAACCCAATATGTCTCGTCAAATGGGCCGAAACCCATTTAAACTATAAGCCCATTATATAATACGAAATTAATAAGCTATAAGCCTATTATATAAGCCGAAACCCAATATGCCATAAGTCCATTATATAAGCTGAAAATAATAAGCTATAAGCCTATTATATAAGCCGAAAACTAATAAGCCATAAGTCCATTATATAAGCCGAAAATAATAAGCTATAAGCTCGAGTATATAAGCCAAATTCAATAAGCCATAAGATCACAATATAAGCCAAAATCCATAAGCCATAAGCTCACAATATAAGCCAAAATCCATAAGCCATAAGCTCACAATATAAGCCAAAATCCATAAGCCATGAGGTCAAAAATATAAGCCGAAAATAATAAGCCATAAGCTCAAAAATATAAGCCGAAACAATAAGCCATAAGCTCAAAAATATAAGCCAAAAACAATATACCATAAGCTCGAAAATAAGCCAAAAATCAAATGGGCCAAGCCCTTTACTTGTCGGGCCGAGTGCAACCGAGCCCAAAACAATAACCATGGTGGTGCTGAGCCCAACACACATAACCCAAATCCAAATAAGTTCTTTACTAGCTTATTTTTAAGCAAAATTTCCAAATAAGCGCAAAATAAGCACTAGACATTAAAACAAATTTACCACCATGACCAAAATTTAAAAGTGTCCATTCCTTGTTTCTTTCTTTTTATTTTCGACACATACAAACATACCCTTTTACCATTCATTTTGTTTTTAAAACTCGATTTCACAACGATCAACTTGTACAACTAGCGTTTAGACACTATGAGAATCATAAAAGTACAACTTAAAACAAGATTTAGAAAAACTTACAATCTTGATGTTCTTGGTTTGGTTTTTGACACGAACAAGTAAACCCAAATCGTTCTTCTACAACCCGAAGCTATCTAACACTAACCCACTATTGATTATTAACCTGTGTTCTTGTTAAATCTTCAAAAATCTTATGTTTCTAGGTCCTTGTGGTTGCGTCCGAATGTAGGAGAGAAAGAGAGGAGAGACAAAATTTTTATTTGATTTTAAAATGGTGTGGAATGCATGTTTAAGGCTTAAGACAAAATATTTATACCATGAAGGGACCGAGTAGCTAAAATTAAGCCTTGGTGTCTCCCCCTCCTTATCCCTAACCTGCTAGCATGCTATGATGCTCAGGGTGTCTCATTTTTATGACGGGTTCTCTAAAAACTCAATTCTCGCTAAGTAAAATTGTTACTCGGGTTTAGTTAGTATTTTTATTGCATTTAAAATCATTTTTCCAATAATCTATAGTATTTACTTGACATCCTTTTCTAATTTAAATCTCCAAAAATTCCTTTAAAACGTTATCGGTCGCGTCATAATAAAAAACACGAATTCTTGTTTAAACTAAACCGAACCTTTCCCATCATTTTTAAAAGTGTTCCAACATTCAAAATTCAACTTGACACTTTTGATTTGCCTAAAGTTTTCACTTTAACAACCGTTACAGTCTTTTACTGAATTTCACGAAAACGTCCGTTTTCTAATAGTTTTCATTTCACACCTCAACGATTCACGTATTATCCAATGTTTCATCAACTTATAAAATATTTCAATAAATAAGTTTATTCAATTCACCCAAAGCTTATAAATACTCATTTTTAAATTTACTATCATGCCGGTACGTGCTGCATGATGATTTCTACTAAACGCGGGGTAACTTCCCAGAAGGCATCGAATGACTTCATAACCATTCTAAAATGGAAATACGAATATAAAATGATTCTCTTACGATACATATGACTCTCCCAAGACCCGGTTAAACCGTAACCGTTTTACGCAAAATAGGCAACCAAAGTTAACTTCACAGCTTTCTCCAAGAAAACTGAAAGACTCCGATATAAAAATCATAATATTTTATAATACTTAACCCAGGAAAAGTTACCGGTTATCACAGTCTAACCCTCTTTAAGGAATTTTCCCCTGAAATACAACTTGAATTTCTCAACCATGATCATCCATAGGGAAGTCTCATTCCCCAACTCAATACACTGGCCCTCTAACGAATTGGTTTCTTCAAGCGGGGTTTCTTCTGATTCCCCTGAAGACCTAGTTCTATCGTTCAGTCCTTATACTCTCTTATGATTCTCTTAGATTCTATCTACACAATCTGATAATCTCTTCTATTATTCCTTTGTTTACTAGTCATTCCTTAACTTCTAGGTTACATGGTTTTCATCGGGCATTCGAGTATGATTCAGATCTCGACATAACATCAAAACTCTAATACTTTGACGATACCAAATTGTCTTAGTTGCTCTAGTCCATGTGACCAATATTACAAGGGTATATGGCTCACATACCATATCTCATGTTCTACTTGAGTAGAACAGTCTAAGGCTTACTTAAATGCTACTCAAACTCTCTCTCCCAAACTAACTCTACTTGGCTAAGCACCTTATGTTCTATCTTACTAGGAAGGTTAAAATATTGATTCTAAAATTTTCACCATTCTAACTGTAACACCCCTAAATTGGGTCGCAGCGGAATAAGGGTCTGGGGCGTGTTACTTCATAGATCAATAACACAAGATATAGATTAAACGACCAAAAAGTCATTTAAAACTGATACATTGGATTTAACAAAGTATTTTTTACATAAGCCCGAAGCTTTACTTGTTTACTTGTTCAAAATACAAAGATTTCTAGCCCATAACAGATATACAAAATGTGATGCGACAAAATCATTAAGGCATGATATCCAAATCAAAACCACCAATGTATCCCTTGCACCTCGTGCTTATTGACCTCCTGAAAAATATTGCTTTAAAACGACAATAATAATTTTGGTGAATTCATAGGTTTGATAAATTGTATATTGTAGGACCACAAGATTTCCTAAGTGTATGATAATGCAACAGATGCAAACATTATATAAATGTAATTACGTTGCCCTAAGCTCATGACACTAAAGCTCGACATAAATGAATACCATATAAATGGCCTACATTACCAGTGATGATGTTCTAACCCGCAACTTCCTATGTTCGACATAGTATACGTTTGTTTTCCCAGTGATAGCTAATCACCCGAACGGGGATATCAATCCCAATAGATCTATTCATAACATTCGCGCTCACAATCCAGTAACTGACAGTTCATGATAATGGGCTCAACTAGGGTTATTGCTACTTAGGCAACACGTAATCATAATGTAAAACTTAACCACTTGTGTCCAATTGTAAAACAATGCATGTTTCTCACCCCAAAAACTTATAAAACAAAATCATGTAAAACGTGGGGCTATGAACTCACCTTGAGTGAGTGAATATCAAGTGTCACAGAAAATGCGTCACGGAAATAAACAAGTGCAACCAAATCCAATATAGGTCGTATAAGTACTAATCACATAAGGTAACTACTACCATGTATAGTTCTATATAGCTAATCACCATCTAATTGTTTTAGTGAAACCATGATTATAAAGTGAAATCGTTTATAAATACACTTTTAGTAAAAATGGCATAACTTTCACGTTTCATGACCGTTTCTTGCGTTTCTTATGCCCACGCTTTCGTATTAAGACGAGTTATCATAATTTGATATTTTCACATTTTTAGTCCTCTGATGAACAGTGATTTTTACTGTTCATGCTAGTTATAAACCTATTTTTATAGTTTTAATTATCTTAAAACCCGTAAATTTTTAGCGATTCTTTCGAGCACGTTCTCGTAATTGAAAGTTCTATTGATTTATGAGGTTTACAAAAATAAATGTTTCTGTCATGAATAGTAACTTTTATAAAACTAATTTTATAAAAGTATTTTTATACATTTTAAGTATATAAACTCGCGTAATTCATAACTTCTTCGTTTTTAATTGAAAATTTATGTTTCTTATTGTTTTGGAATCCTAAAAATATGTGTGATTTAATAAAAATACCAAACCTTCTGTTTGTAGAATTTTTATAACAAGTTTTATAAAAATTCTTTTATAACTCCGGTTATTATCGTAAAACTCGTAAACTACGTATCTTTTTCGTTATTAATCCGTTTTTCAAGTTTCTTACCTTTTTGGAATCGAAATGAGGTGTACTATCTTTATAAAATGTAAAACCTTCTGTTTGGAATTCAAAACCAAACAGCCCTTTTTATAGCTTTCATATAATTAATTATATACTTTTGTTTTACATACTTTTCAACTAATTAAAATACCACAATTTCTTCACAAGTCTTTATATCATATGTCATACATATAATAATGTCCATTGGTCCATAATTTGTCCAAATGTTCAAGATCATAAGTCCTTAATGATGCTTTTAAATCATAACTTTCTTAAGTAAACTTTAATTACTAGTTTATACATGAACTTTTTATATATAAACCAAGAGTGTACAAGACTTATACTCCCATTATAACATCATTTTAGCATCCATATAACATAATTAAAAGTCCATGAAACAAGATTAACAAGTCATTTACAACACTTTTACTTCAAACTTATTAAGTAACATTAAAAACCCTAATTTGTATATATACATTTTTACACCTAACCAACAAGGTACAATACTTATATATCCATTTGATCATGATATTACCAATATCATAGCATATGTAAAAGTGTATAAAATGATGATCACAAGTAAAAAACTCTTTTTACATGTTTAAAAGTCCTAAATGGTGATTTTGTTAAATAGAACATATATACACATAAAATGATAAATGTAAAGACATAAAGGGTTTTAGATGACCTTAATATGATGTAATATGATGAACCACAATATCTAAACCCTAGTTTAGATGATAAACCAAAGCTTGCACAACTTGAAAACCCTAATTCCAATTAGAAACCCTAATCTTGCTTTTCTTGCTTAAATACTTGTAAACCTTTAACCAACCCTTGCAAACAACTTAAGACATTTTAGATATGATGTAGGTATGTGTGTAAATGTTGTAATAAAATTTTGTATGGATAGTTTCTATAGAGGGTTTTGAGCCGTGGGTATATAAGGAGCAAAAGGAAGAGATTCTTTGATTTTTATCAAGTGAAAGTCTTGTATGTTTTATCTCTTGAAAGGTGAAAGACTTATAAGTATACAAAGGACTAGTCAAAGACATGTTGAGGGTCTTAAGGAGGTCTTTGGTCTTTTTCTTTGGTCAAAGTAGGAAGAAAATGTGTAGATGTTCCCTAATAGTTGAGAACATCCCATGAAAACATGGAGAAATATTTTCTATGATATTTCTTTGCATCTTTCCTTATAAATCCGGCCATATAAGCTCATATATAATGTTATTTTGTAAATTTTGAGTATTAGGTATAATTGTGGTTATTTGTTGAAGCGTAGAAAAGTTTTGGTGGTTCCGGGTATGCCTAAACATATTTTATCATGAAACGTAATCAATTTACGCAACCAATAAAAATAAAATGAAAAAAGTTAATAATTATCTTCAAAATAATTACTTAACACTTGCTTGATGTAAACATTTAATTGTTTGACGCCCATTTACATTAAACGATAATTTTAGCTTACGCGATTTAACTTAACGATTACGATTTAAAGCAAATGCGTACAATACTAAGAATACTTAGTGAATTTATTGACGACGTCAATGACCCTAAAACATGAGGTGTTATACTAACCAAAATGGTAGGGTTTCAAGTTCACTCACTATATCACATCAAATCTCCACGTGACCTTACGGTGTTTCGCTTAACTACTTATCCTCCTATCATAACGGTAAAGTTGAGCAACCCAATTACATTCCAATCTCACGAATGACGCATGGTAACCATGCCTATAAGCACTGGCATATCTATCTATCTAAGATGAAATAAGAATACTACTATCCATTACCTTTTTCAAGATTTCCATACAATTTTCTTCCTACTAACATAACTATGACTTAACTAAAGCCAACTACTAATTGATACTAATCAGTTCACATCCAACACTACTCTAAACTATTCAGCTCACATCCTACACTAACTGATGCTACTTAGTTTAGTGTTATACAAAAACTCTAACCAATCTCATATCATCTATTGCTCCCTGCGGTCCTTCTCCTGCTCTAAAGTAGTAACACGACCTCTTATCTCCTGTAACTCATTCTGCAAAGTGGCCTGCTGTACTAACATATCATGAACCAGTCTATGGTCATCATACCCTGCCCGTGACATATCTGCCATCCGGGTGCCAACATGCCTTGTCCATGCCTTCAATGCCAGCACAAGCTTCCATAAAGCTCTAAATGTTATGACAGTCCTCTCCTACTCAAGCTCTAGACTCCTAAACTTGTACCTCTATGAGAAAATATCATCTCTAACCACTCCTGACCTAGTGTATAACTCCCTCACATCCTTATCAATACTCGCAAACAAAGTGGGTGGCATCACGTCCAAACGCTAAGTGTGATCCTGGAGTATGCCCCTAAAAAGCTCTAATTATGCCCCTATCTCTATAAAATGGTCCTCATCTACCAGAATGGTAGCTATCGGGGTGGCCACTAGTGAAGCTATAGGTGATAGGATGGTCAGTGATCTCATGGGTGATGAAATAGGTGAAGGGATGGCAGAAGGTGCTGGAGAAGTAGGAAGTAAACCAGATGACCACTCGGGTGATGGCGGTGTCTGGGCAGGTGGTGGTTAAGCTAGAATATCAATGTAAGCTATACCGTCCACTGGGTGTATCCACATAGTAACTGTGGGCTTCCTAAGTGCCGACACTATCTCTGTTCTCTCAGGCACTATTACAGATCTAGAACCCTGTCCTATCTCAAACGTACTATATACCTGATCCTCCTCTACTGCTAACTCTGGGCGCCTTAACACCCCATACCTAAGTCCTAAAGGCGCGCTCACGATTTCCCCCATAACCAGAACTACCCGCTGCTGACCCTCAGGTACAGCCTCCTCCTCTCCCTCTAAACCAAGTCCATCACTCTTTACACTACGACCCTCATCATCTAACCTATGACCCTCATCATCTAAACCTTGACCCTCGTCATCTAAACTATGACCCTTATCATCTAAACCATGACCCTCATCATTTAAACCATGACCCTTATCCTCATTAATATCCTCCTCTTCTATCTCATCCTCCTCACTATCCGTATCTAATATGAGCTCAGGCGTACCCTAGTACCTCTTCCGTACTAGAAGAGCCAGAGACGATGATGATGATGATGTCTCGTAAGAGGATTTATACCTTTTACGGAGAGCTAAATCTAACAAAGCCATCGCCTCTGCCACTCTGGCCGAATGACCAAGGGACATGACGAGCTGGGTATGCACAGTCACACGCGCAGTCCTACGGTGAAATGAAGCATGAGTAGGTGTAGGGGTAGGTAAAGTACGGGTAAGTGGGTGATCTGGTGACAGTGGTGTGGTGGAATCCGATGACGTGGATCTCTTACCGGACGTGTCAGAATCCTCTGACTCTTTTGTATGACAAGCGGGTGGTGTACTATTAGGAAGTGGAGTGGGTGATGCTACAGCGTAGGGTGACTCCGGTGTCTTAGTATCAATAGGGTCCTCAGAAGGTTCGGACTCAGTGTTCGTCTTAACTAAACAAGCCTGCCTAATAGCCTCGTAAAGATCCTCAAGAAATGGTGTGGGCACTCGGGAGCTCTGAGATCTGTCAACCTAGGTGGAACTCTCTGGGTCGACAAACACTGGGTAGACATCCTGTGATAACACGATAAAAGGGTATAAATATCTCATAAAATATTATTATCCAAATTAACAGCATCATTATGCTTACATATACAAATCAACATAGCATTCGAAATTAGACGTTCGTAACCGTGTATATATATATATATATATATATATATATATATATATATATATATATATATATATATATATATATACTATTATATATATATATAATATATATATATATATATATATATATATATTTGTAATAAATATATTGGGAAAAATACAAACAGCAAATAAACGCCGAACAGGTTTGATACCGAACGGGTACTTCTGGTTATCACATAAAGCAGATAATTCATAAAAGCATTCCCTTAATTCATGTCGCTACCTATGACGATTTTACTAAAACTCTTAAGGCAACATGCACTACTCTAAGGCAAGCAGGACCAACATCAATCAATCAACATTGCTATCTGCGATAATTCAAGGCATCGCACACTACTACTACTAAGGCAGCATGGCAATCCTAAAATCAATATGCTCTCGAACTCAACATTCACAAGTGTTCTTATCATTTTACATCTTATCATTTTTAGGTGATCTCATTTCTCACACATCTCTTTCCTCCACCAACATAACTTTAGAAAACTAACCCCATCATTTCATAGTCCTTCATGAACTAAGCATAGTTGATCAGGCTATGCGTAATTTAGGAAATACCATGAACTGCTCGGGCTAGTCAACTTTCATCATGTTTGTGGTTTTACGAAAACTCTAGTTTGGTTATAATTGCGTTTTTACAAAATTTTCTTTTAATAAAAACTATCATTCTCTATAACTTGGCTCTGATACCAATCTGTCACACCCCGTCAGCGGCGAAAACATGGGAATACTACATAATGATTTATGTTGCACAAGATACAAGATCATACCATACATTTGTTTACAAAAGATTATTTACAAAAGTTTACAATTTCGCAACCTTAGAAAAATGTCAAACAATTGTATTCAAATAAACTCCTAACTTGTCCTCGAATTTGGTCCCAAATAGTCCTTAGTTACCTTTGTTAACAATACACCTGAAAATGATACTCGAAAACGTCAAGAATAATGTTGGTGAGATCGTAGGTTTTGACTCAAAACCAGTCGATGTGCCAATACTTTCAATCAGTTAGACAATTATGCTATATGACAGTGAATATATGCGAACAAACCATGTCTTAGCATCCCCGCTAATCATGTAACCAGACCTAGCATCCCTGCTAGTTTGATAACCAACGCGTACCAATGCTCTTAGGATCGCAACCCTGATGACATACCATACCTAATGCCTACCAGCTGGAGCTAATTAGGGTGAAGAACCACATAGAAAGATCACACAGCATAGCATACCAATGTATATAATTCACATAGCAGTCATAAGCACATAGATTATCCCAAAAACGAAATCACATTTTGCACATTTCATAAAAATAGTTTAAAGCAAATTTTAGTATCATTTTCCCCCAAAGGAAAAACATTAAAAAGTAGGGCTACGAGAACTCACCTTAATAGCAACAGATAACAACCGCACAAATCACAATAAACAACGCACAAATAATCTCAACGCACGCTCAGCAGTACCCAACCATGACCTAACATAAATTTTACCTTATAAATATTTATACAAAGTTATCTTATTGTATAAGCGTTTGTCCTTTACTCACACAAAATCCTTATCCATTTCACAAAATCTTTATCCTTATTTTCAATTTAGTATCCTCATTACAAAAATTTTACCCTTGTTTCAAAACCATTATCCAAAATCATGGTTTTGTTGTGGTTACGCAAAACGACTCAATGTATTTGGGCTAAGTGCGACATCGACACCGATTACTTAGAACATAGCTAATAACGAAAATGAAACAACTGACCAAACGATCCAAGAAGATTTGACGAGAAAAACGCAAGAATTTAAAGATTGAATTAAACGAATAAGCATCTCGAAGTCGATACGATACGTATAAGTACGTATATATATATATATATATATATATATATATATATATATATATATATATAATAAGAATACTTTAAATAGAATGAATTAAAATAATATTTTATTATTATTTCGTCCTTTTATCGGGCTAAGCGGGGTGAGTATGAAGTTTGATGCTATCATTTATAAAACAAGTATTTATTTCAAGCTTTGAAAGTTTGATGCCATCATTTACTAACTCATTCATCAAAGCTTTGTATATGGTGAAAATTTGTGTTTGTGTTTCAACTTCTTTGAATTTCACCTTCTTTGAATTTAAAGGTGTTATAACACAGCTTTAGGTCCATGACCGTACTTTCATTCACATCAGAGGGGCCCTCACGATACAGTATTAGGTCATCCCAGGTTCATTTAGCTGTTAAGCAGTTTATGACAAAATTCATTTGGTCATCTGGAAGAACAAACATGATTAGACTTTTGAGTCGCTGTTAGCAGCCTTTCTCTCATCTCTAGTCCATTGTCCTTCTAGCTTCCTTTGACCAGGTGTCATGGGGATAAAAGGACTATTTTTGATGATATTTTCAAATTAAGGTTCAATACCCAGGATGTGGCACATGAACCTCTTTTTCCAGTTGGTGAAATTTTCCCCCTCTAGTATAGGAGCGGCATTTAACTGGCCACCCCTGTATTCAAGAGTCTGTGGTACTTCTACTGCTTCCATTTAAGATGGATCTTGATTTTAAAAATATTTGAGCCTTTTATATATCCTTTAAAAGGGATTTTATAAACCAGAAGGCTCTGATACCACTTGTTGGTCCCTTAAAATCTATATAAGGTTTATCAAGTTAAACTAATCATATTCCATGGCAACAAAGTGAGTTTTAACAAATATATATATATGAAGAATATAAAGAACAAGTTTAAAACACATAGAAGTACTTTTCAACGGATAGGTTCTTATTAGAATCAAATAAATAATCTATGACACACCTTGCTTGCGGAATAGCAAGGTGGTTGAATGAAAATTAGGGTGTTATCTCCTTCGAACTTATTCTCTAACCAAAGTTATGAGAAATAAGAAAATAAACTATTTGACTAGAACTGAAGCTTTAGCTAGCTTCAACAGTGTCTATTCAGATTATTTGAGAGATAAATGAACTCTTCAATGTGTTTCACATTAATTGGAAGAGATAGCATTTACTCTGGGAATCCATTTCCTTTTATAGGCAAATGGATTAGGTATTACAAGTTAACCTAGTACGCGTGTCATGCATCTAATGGGTGGTTGAGATACCATTTAATGCAGACGTGCTCTAAAGTACCAGATACAATCCTTTAAGGAAAGTTGTTGTACTTCTATACCAACTTTAGAAGCACCTTTTCCCAAGGAGATTGCTTTATTATTTTAGACATAAAACAATCTTTTTCCGCCTTGTAAACCTTCTAGAAGTGAAACAAATGTTTTAATCTTCTGTTAAGAAGATAAACAACGTTTAGCTTGGAATTGTCAACCAAGCTGAACTGAAGCTCTTTTCAAAGGCCTTTTTCAGTTTCTGTATCGCTACATAAACTGAAGTGAAGATACTTCCTAATCTTCTAAGGACCTGAAGAGCAAAAGCTGAAGATACTTTAGCGACTTAAACTGAAAGACTTCAGCTTGAGTAACACTTAGGAAATTTTATGTTTAAATCTACTAAAACACTGAAGAGCTCAGGAACAGAACCCATCACATTGTTTTCATCATTTCTTTTGTACCTTCTTTTGAACGTTCTTCGATGTCAGAAAACAAATCAAATTTGGGTGAATTTGATTCTACAAGACAATGTGTCTCGAAAAGCCTCCTTTTTGAATGAAATACTCTTTCCAGGTTTTCCAAAGGTGTAAATAGTTCCTTAATGGAATTCTTTGTCATGCATCACCTGAAACAGAGGACAATAAATCAGTAGGATATGCTCTAAAAAATAAAGGATATAGAAAATTAAACACAAAAATCAAATTTAGTTATGCTACTGTGTCAGGTGATCGATACGCCGTATTTAATTGCTTTGAATACGCCGCATGGATCTTCTGAAGGTTAGTACGTCGTATTGAATTTGCAGAATACGCCGTATTGTTTGGAAGAACATGATACATTGTTTAGACTGCAAAATTCAATACGCTGTATCTGGTTTGAAAGTTTGATACTGGTAGATACGCCATAGCAGGTGGTCTACCAGAATAGAGTACTTTGAAAAATAATTAAATAATGCAGAAATTTAAACACATAATTAATCAAATACAAACATGTGAAATCTAAAGACCGTTTAAGCTCAGATTGTTTAGATCTTATATCTAGGATAAACAATAACAATGATAACAATTATGCAGCAGAATATAACGAAGACAATTGTTATTGAACAAGGTTTTATTACCATACGTTTCCACCAAGACCCAATTCTATATGATCAATATAGAATGGTTACCACTTGTAACAGTGATTAAATATCCTTGAGGCTACATACACTAACTATATAACACCTCATGTTTTAGGTCATTGTATGACATTATGTAATGCACAATTTATTTTTAGGGTTTTACGCGTTTGCTCTTAAACCGTAAACGTTAAGTTAAATCGCGTAAACTAAAAATGATCATTTAATGTAAACGGGCATTAAACAATTAAATGTTTACATCAAGTAAGTGTTATATGATTATTATAAGGATAATTAATAACTTTTTTCATCTTATTTTTATTGGCCACGTAAAATGCTTACGTTTCGCGATAAAACGCGTTTCGGCATTCCCGGAAGCACCAAAACCTAACTACGCTTAAACGAATACCCACGATTTTATCCAATACCCAAAATAATCAATATAACATCACATGGGATCCTATGTGGCCGAATTTTCAAGGATAGGACCAAGAATTATCAACTTGCTCAAAATATCAAGGTTAAGAAAGATCATAGGGAACCAACTCTTACACCATGAACCACTTGACTAATTAACCTTGTGCAAGGGTTAGAAAGTGATCATGGTTAGGTTAATTAGATATTTTCACTATAAATAGCATGCACTCACTCTTACTTTCATAAACACTTAGCCAAAAATCACACAAACCTTTCTCTTGTCTCTCTATACCCCACGGCTCAAAAAGGCCACACAAACAAATCCATACTTTGATTTTCTAAGATCATACAAGTACTCTCACATCATATCTAAGATACTTCAAGGTGATTTGAAGTGTTGGATAACCATTTACAAGTGTTGAAGCAAAGAAGAAAGATTAGGGTTTTTAAACCTAATCTAGGGTTTCATTTCTTGCAAGCTTGGATTTTTGATCTAACCAAGGGTTTGGGTTGAATTGATCATCATCATACATCACTACAAGGTTATATATAAACCTTTATGTCTTCACTTTGTTCATCTTTATATGTTTACATGATCTATATAACTAAATCACCAAATTAGGGTTTTAAACATGTTAAAATGATAACTTACCTATGATTATGATTTTTACACCTTTTCATATGTTATGTAATTAGTAATATCATGGAATAATGAAATTATAAGTATGTTAGCATGTTAGTTTAAGGGGAAAATGTTTAAGTGTAAACTAGTGATTAAAAGTTAATTAAGAAAAGTTATGATTTTATGTGAAGATATTAACTTGTGATCTTAGACTAATGGACAAAATTATGGATCTTACACTATATTATATATATGACATAAGTATATTATAAGTTATAAAGGATTTGTGGTAAAATATGTAATGGAAAAGTATATATATAAAGTATATATAATTAAGTATATATAAGGTACATAAAGGGCTGTTTGGATTCGAAATCCAAACAGTGGGGTTATCATTTTTATAAGATAGTACATCTCATAAGGATTCCAAAATGATAAGAAACTCGAAAATCCGATTAATAACGAAGAAGATACACTAGTTACGAGTTTACGACGCTAAATACTTTATAAAACAAATTTTATAAAAAGTTACTATTCATGGCAGAAACTTATACTTTGTAAACATCAATAATATGATAAAACTTTCAATTACGAGAACGTGTTCGAAAGAATCGCTAAAAACGGAGCTATAACGAATAAGATACGACAAAAACGGGTTTTACGTTAATTAAAAGTATAAAAATGATTTTATAGCTGTTATGAACAGTAAAACACTATTCATCACAGAATCTCAAAAACCTAAAAATGTGATTTTATGATCACTCGTCTTAATACGAAAGCGTGGGCGTAAGAAACGCGAGAAACGGGCTTAAAACGACAAAGTTATGTCATTTTTACTAAAGGCGTAATTATAAACGTTTTTACTTTATAATTACGATTTCACTTAAACAAATAGATGGTGATATAGCTATATAGATTATATATGTTATTAGTTATCGAAGTGCTATATTACTAGGGAATTTCATAATGAGGCTTCTTCGGATGGCGTATTGACGAGTTGTTGGATTTACGATTTAAAGTGTCCTAACTCCTCGTACGTCATGTCATGACCTCTTAAATTATGATAGCCCGAACGATAGTACGATGATAACTATATAGGATTATATACAGTTGTTGTTAGACAACGTACTTGAATACTGATTCGACCTATATTAACTAGGTTGCATTCGAGCGTTAGCGTGACGCGTTTTTACTTGGGATATTTTGTTATCAGTTTACTCACTCAAGGTGAGTTCATAGCCCCATGTTTTACAATTATTAAATTACAAGTTTTTGGGGTGAGAAACATATGCATGTTTTACAAATTGGACGCAAGTGTACATTTTATCATGATTACGTTTTGCCTAAGTAGCGATAACCCACTATGCCCATGAATCATGAACTGTCAATTACTGGAATGTGAGCGCGAATGATTATAGATAGATCTATTTGGGATTGACCTCCCCGTTCGGGTGACTAGCTATCACTGGAAACGAACGTATATCATGTCGGATACTGGATGTTACGGGTTGAACATCATCACGGGCAATGTAGGCAATATTTATATATTGTATTCAATTATGTCGAGCTTCGGTGTCATGAGCTTAGGTAAACGTAATTACATTTTGTGATGTCTGCATCTGTTGCATTATCACTGGGAAAGTCTTGCGGTCCTGCATATACATTTACATAAACCTATGAAATTCACCAACTTTATGTTGACGTTTTTAAATGCAATGTTTTTCAGGTCATTAAGCACGAGGTGCGAAGGATACATTGGTGGTTATATTATGAAGTCATGCATTAAAGATTTAGTCGCATTACATTTTATGTATCTGTTATGGGCTGGAAATCTTTGTAATAATAACAAGTAAAGCTTCGGGCTTTTGTAACACATACTTTATTAAATCCAATGTATCAGTTTTAAACGACTTTTTGGTCGTTCTTATATTATCTTGTGTTGTTGATCTGAGAAGTAACACGCCCCGGACCCTTATTCCACTGCGACCCAATTTGGGGGTGTTACAAATAGAACTCGAGATAGATTCATAATTTCACTTTAGAACAAAGAGATTGAGCTTGAGAAGTACAAGACTTACCATGATCATACGATTGAACATGACACACTTAAACATAAATTAAAAGATACTCTAGAACTATTAGCTCAAAAAGAACATGACATAAAAGAAGGTTTGAAAATAAAAGCGTATGAAATTTCTATTCTCAAAGAGAAACATGATGAGTTAATCAAACAGAGTCTTTTAACAAAATCAAGTTATGAAAGTCTTGTCAAAGAGAAAAACAAGGTAATAAAGGATTTGAAACTTAAGGAAGGAAATGATCTTGACAAATTGATTGCGATGGAAAAGCAATTGAAATTTTTTAATGAAATTGTTTATAAACGAAATTAATCAATTTAAACCATTCATATGTTAGCTCCCAAAGTTCAACATATAATGGAAGACCAACTTTTGCAAATCCTATATACCTGAAGAAAGCTCAATCTAAAAAGCCATGTTTGTACGAGATCCCATATGACACATCTGATATTGCAAACAGATTTTCCCTTGATAGGGAAGAGACCTTGACTCTTAAACAAGAGAGTAGATCAAAATTGAATAAAGACCTAGTGAAACCTTACAACTACACAAAACAAAACAGTCTTTATGAAATTTTTAAACAACCATCACGGGAACATCTTGATCAGTTGGCACACGCAAATGAAGTTCGAAAGAAAATGTGGAGAAAATCTTTTGTAAAGAATAAACCTCACATTATTAAAAAAACATTGGTTTTCTACCTACTAAAAAATCAATAAGAAAGAGTAGACAAGCTTATAATGTAATGACTATTAACATAAATCATTTCAAACAAATTATTAATTTAGCTTGGGAAAAACAAAAGCATGATGCATTTCATACACTAACTACTGAAGATATGACCTCACTTTTGAAAACTTGTTTGATGCCTCTTGCACTAAAGACACAAAATGATAGTTTCAAATTTGTAAGTGAACTTAAAAAAGAGATGTTTGCAAACTTAGAGTATGTTCAATCTCTTAAGAAAGAGATTGATGAACTTAAATCTGACAAAGTTGATTTTTTTCAAACATATATGATCTACTTCTCCAAGAGTGTGTCTCAAAGGATGTTATGTGTTCTTATTTGCATTCTTTATCTGATTTAGATGCATATAATGAATTTCAATTCCTATATCTTCATAAAGTCAAAGAATGTGAATGTCTTGCAAAAAAGCTTTCTAAACAAACTAACAAAGTTAGTAAAGAAGCTTACAACGGGCTATTACGAAGTTTTGCTAAACTTGAACAACATTCAATTTCTCTTGAAATTGCTTTACAACAATGTCAAGAACAAATGAAAAATGACACAGTTTGCAAACAAAACAAATCATTTGTATTTCTAAAAGAATGTGAACACTAATTTGAAATACAAGATTTGAAAGCTCAACTGCAAGACAAGAACATTACAATAAGTGAGTTAAATAAACTCATTGAGAAGTGTAAAGGAAAATCTGTGGAAACTAAGTTTGATAAACCATCTGTTGTTCGACAACTAAATGCTCTTAGGATTCCAAAACCATTAGTTTTAGGCAAACCGGCTCCTTTTTCAAACTCTCTTGAGAGGAAAAGTTTTTCAAAGACAAAGTCGGTTACCAAAACAAATGCGTCAGAAGGTTTATCAAAACCAGTCAATACACAGATTTTACCTCAAACAGCAAGACAAGCTGTAAGAAACACAAATGTGATTAAACTAGGAATGTATCAAATTGACACTAGGACAACACAAACTAGAGCGCCATAGTTGCCTTAGACTTCTATGAATACTAATCCTTACATATCTACCTCTACAGGAGTTATTCACAAAACTAGTGTTCGCAGGCTAAAGCTTAGGAGCACTCAGATGAAAGAAAAGGTCGTGCAACCACACATAAAAAAAAATTAACAGTTTATTACTTGAGGTAAGAAGAACTGAAGTAGAAGACCACCATAGGATTTCTAGTGTTTTAAATAAAACAAAGTCTGTAACTACGTGTAATGAAAGTTTAAAATCCAGAACTTTGAATGTTAATGCTATTTTTGTTACTTGTGGAAAATGTGTGTTTAATTCGAATCATGATGCTTGTGTTTCTAAATTTATCAATGACGTGAATGCTAGAACTAAGAAGCCTAAAGTAGTGCCTATTAGTACTAGAAAACCCATAAGAAAAGCAAACCAATCTGTTGCAACACCCCCGAAGAAAATAGTTACTTTAGATCCCACTATCCAGAAATTAAATAGTTACTATAGCATGCTTTATGAGAAAACTACTAAGGCATAGAAATGGTGGATATAAAAACAATGCCCATCAGGATATAAATGGGTTCCTAATACGAAAATGAAATGGGTGCCAAAAGTTAGGGAAGAAGATGTGAACATAAGTATTAGTCCAACCATAGATAATGCATCTAGGATAACTAATGTCTTGAAACTCACAAATACTTTAGGATCTAATTTGTCAAATGTTCCATTATCCTATAATTCTCTTGCAGATTGTGCAACTCATCATATTCATTGTTGACTCTAGATGCACAAAGCATATAACGGGCAATCTCAAGTTGTTATGAAATTTTGTTGAAAAATATTTGGGTACAATACGGTTCAAGAATGATCAATTTGTGCCAATTCTTGGTTATGGGGATTTGGTTTAAGGAAATATCACGATCAAGAGGGTTTATTACATCGAAGGCCTCAATCATAATCTCTTCTCGGTTGGTCAATTTTGTGATGCGGATTTAGAGGTTGCATTCTGGAAATCTACTTGCTTTGTGAGAGATCTTCAGGGAAACGATTTACTCACCGATAGTCGTGGATCTGATCTCTATATAATCTCTCTTCAAGAAACATCTTCACCAACTCCAATCTGTTTTCTAGCAAAAGCTTCACCAACTCAAGCATGGTTATGGCATTGAAGACTTTCTGATCTTAACTTCGACACCATTAATTTGCTTTCCAATAAGGATATTGTGAATGGATTACCAAAGTTAAAATATGACAAGGAGCAGCTGTGTCCATCTTGTGAATTGAGTAAAGCAAAGAGAAGTATATTCAAGATAAAAACTGTTCCAAGTTTGAAAGGACGGTTAAATTTGCTTCATATGGACTTATGTGGTCCTATGCGGATTGAAAGCGTCAATGGAAAGAAATATATTCTGGTGATTGGTGATGACTAATTTCGATACACTTGGACTCTCTTTCTACGAACCAAGGATGAAACAACAGAAGTACTTAAAAACTTTCTCAAGATGATTCAAAGAAATCTTTAAGCCCAAGTTATTACCATTTGAACTGACAGAGGCACAGAGTTCTTAAATAAGACACTCCATGCTTATTTTAAAGAAGAAGGCATTGAACATCAAACTTCCACTCTTCAAACACCTAAACAGAACGACGTTGTCGAAAGACGAAATCGTACTCTTGTTAAGGCTGCTCAAATGATGCTTTTAGCTTCTAAACTTCCATTATTCTTTTGGGCTGAAGCTATAGCAACCACATGTTACACTCAGAATAGATCTCCCATCATTCCTCAACATGAAAAGATACCATATCACATCATTAATGGCAAAAAACCTTCTCTCAAACACCTTCACATCTTTGGTTGCACTTGTTACATAACCTGAGATGGTGAAAACCTCGACCATATAAAAGAAAAAGGGGATTAGTGCATTTTGGTAGGAGATTCTACTCAGTCAAAGGGATATAGAGTCTACAACAAGAAAACTAGATTGATAGTTGAATCCATTTATATCAACTTTGATGAAATCAAGGAATTGTCAAAGGTGTCAAATTATGACAACTCTGGCCCCATGCCTCAATTACAAATGACGCTTGAACAAAACCGTTCAAGCCTTGAAACTCATGACCACAACGATGAACCATCAAGTTTAGCATCGGTTCCAAATGTTTCTCCTTCAGTAGACGCAGATACTCTGTTACTACAAGAGTTGGATTTTCTATTCAGTCCTTTGTTTGAAGAATATTTCACTACAGGAAATCCAAGTGTGTAATAGTCTTCCATTCTCTCTGACAATTCTAAACAACAAGACACACATCCTACAACAAATGTTCAAATTACAACAGAACCGATCACTTCAATAACAAATGTCAATGCTGAGGAATACAACAATGATCAAGAAGCAGATGCACTAATTGACAAGAACGAATTTTACAACATATTCAGTACACCGGTACGTGAAGAAGCAGAGTCATCTACTCGCTATGTTGATAATTCATACATGCATACTATAACAACTCACAATTTTCATCAATGTAAATATCCATCTATTAAATTAGATGCACTTTAATATCCATCTATTATAAATATATCACCTTCTTACAGGGAAATTTTTTGCTTTATCTCATAATGCAACGTAACATGCATCTCTAAAGTAAACGATCTCACGCAACCTCTATCAATGCCATCTATATCTATGTTTATATCATATAAACATCCTAATATGTCAAGTCTATATCCTAATATCATTTTTACTAAGTACATTATCCATTTAACGTACTTTTCAAAATGTTATTTCAAAACAAGCATTAAACGTTAACGTTTACATCAAAACCCTAATTATATGTAATGTATACATAAAAAATCAAAGTACAAGCCTTTAAAGCATGTGTACAAGTGCAATGCTCCACCTTTGAATATATTTACCCCCAGAAATCAAGCTACAACTTTCTAAAGCACAATGTACAAATCAATAATGCAAGAAAGTCAAACTAGGTCATTTAAGCTCCTAAACAATGTTTAAACTTTACACCATTTTAACACAAGGTATACGTACTTAATTCATGACTCCTAAACTCTAATCTATCCATAATCTTAACCGTAATCCATGTTTTAAAATCCTAAATCATAAAACAAAACCCTAAACCCTAATTTCACGTTCAACTAAAAACTAAACCCTAAACCTAAAACTAAGCCCTAAACCTTAATCCTAAGCCTTAATCTCAGTCCGAAAAAAAAAAACAAAAAACCACCAATCCTAAACCTTAATCTACCCTTAATCCTAACCCTAATCCACATTTTAAAACCCTAAACCCTAACTCGAAAGAAAAACCAACCCGATGCCATTTTATGTCCATTTTGACCCATTTTTACACCCAAGCTAGCAACCAAGCACCTCAATCACCTCAATCACCTCTATAAAATCACTAAGAAAGCAACCAAGTAGCTTACAAGCACCTCCATCGCCTCCTTGTCTTCCTTTTCCTAGCCTTAACCACACAACAACACCCCCCAAAAACCAACACCACCTTCTATTCTCTAGGACTAAGTCTAACTGAGCCATCCTCAATCATCTAATTCTAGCTAATCCATGATAATTCAGGCCTAAGGTCAGCACTATACACTACAACATATGAGTTAAAACAACTTGGGTCCCCATCACTTACTATACAAAGGCTCCTTGAAGGCTATAATAGCCGAACACCCTTTCATATCATCACTTCTATATCAGCTCACAGCATCCATCACTCTCATAAACCCATCAAATGCGAATCTCTAGTGCCCCTGTCCCATAAGCAACAATCAGAATATCAAGATAACGTCACCTAAGCACCAGAACTAGAAGCCAAAAGAAAATCCCACGAAAAACCAAATCCTTGCATACTTTACTAGGCGATCGAGTACCCAAAAACCTCATTTCGAACCCAATAACATACAGCTCAAGTAAAGCCTAAGATCACCACCGTCTATCCACATAACAAACTATACATTCGGTACACTACACGTCTTCATAATACTCTTACAGATCAACAGTACACACAACAACTCATGTATCACAGACACCTTTCAGAAAATCCTCAACCACCAAAACGTGTTTTTACGCAACTAAACACCACCCTCAACCGACCTGTAGATTTGAATCTTACTAGCAACGAACATACTATCTTCTACACTATTGTTCTCTAAATGTTAAAAATCTTACTTTTCCTCAGCTTATGTCAAATCTTAAGCTATAAACCTGCACAAAATATACAAATTCGAGGAGCGAGTCTATAAGATAACCATTGCATGACTTTGGGACTTGTTTTGCAAAGTTTCCTGCATAGGGAGTCTATATCAAATTCGTAACATTCTAGCAATAATTATAACACTAAAGGGCTAGAAAACAAAGGATCATTTCTCCTCTAAAGTTATAAAACTATCAAGAATACTATTTGAGGTGAGCCAATATTCAAACTGTAAGGTTTCTAAATACACACACACTTAACTATATAAAAGCAGAACTAACATACTCAGTCAAAAAAGCTATATAAACAAGGGCAATATAATCCATTTTGCAACAACACTTATATAAAATTTCACTAATTTTATAAATTCAATTCAATACAACAAACATATAATAAGGATACATCTACAATTGACGCATTTTCTCGAAAGAAACTCTACCAACAAATAAATATCCACACTAGCCAAGGGCGAGCTTCAAGTCAGTACAAGAGAGCGGAGTTTTCATATTGAGGTTATAACAAGCAACAAAGCCCCCATGTTTCTTTTGACGCAACGATCTTCTTGCTGAGCGAATTACGATTCTTAAAGAATGTCCTCGAGCTCCACCACAAAAAACGTATACTACATCAGACCACCAATAGAATTACTTGAACGGCGCGCCCAAAAACAGATGCGAAAATAAACAGATCATTCCATACACAACAACAAATCCACGTCACACAAATGAGATATTTCAATTAATGACACATAAAAAACTATACTCCAATCAATACAACACACTAGACAGATCTGACGCGACACTATTCACCCTGATAATCCGTCTGACACACGAAGCAACATAGTTACCTTGATCAATTTCATATAGCTTATACTATTGCCAAATTAATTCCAATTTTCCCCCTGTCATCTTTACAGGGTTTTAGATAGTCTTCAAACATAGGTCCCCCACCCCAACCCGCGAGGCTCTGTCGATCTCCAATGATTACAAACATATTACAACAATGCGACTAGCATAGCTATTTCTTATACTCACTGATCTACTGCATATGCCTGACTAGCACATATCTTCGTGCCCTACAGTTTCCCACTACTATATAAAACTCTCCATTAAGTCCCCACCCTATCATAAATCGTTAATTTACTCGTGAAAAACGGGGTGAAGTACAGCGCAGAACTCCAGCACCATGCATAGAACTCTATTTCGTGAGAGAGAGAGAGCGGCGGAGACCTACCAGAGCGCGAACTCCACGAGTTGGTGTACCTATAATGACACGGTAACACACAACTAGGCACCACATCACTGAATAACTCACTTACGCTGAGTGCGACTTAGGGCAAAGACACCCGTTGGGGCAATTATTTATGGTTATTGATTAACCTAAGGCTTTGGTGTCATGAGCTTAGGGCAATAATATTATTTTCCATGATAATTGTACATGTCATCATATTACTAACTATGGGCGTATAACAACGATAACCCCACTATTGAACTTGATTCAACTACTTTACTTTAAACTTAATGAATTTTCACGTCCACCTTTAAGTTGACTTTTTTATTTTAGCATGTTTATCTCAGGTAATTGAGCAACTTATGGCACGGAGTGGCACGAACTTGAAGATGGCTAAACTGTTATCATTCAAACTTTTGTTACTAGATTTTGGGACCTCACTTTTTGTAAAAACTCTGATGAATAAATGAATGATAACTTATCTTTTAAAAACGTCTCTTTACGATTCGTTTTCTATGATTATGATTGTTGTACTTTGAAATAATACCCCAGATTAGCTTCCGCTACTATATGTAAAAATAGGGGTGTTATAGATTGGTATCAAGAGCCACGGTTATAGAGAACAAGGTCAAAACCTTAACTATAACTACTTTTCTTTTTCCATCCAAGAAAGTCCTCCGTGTCGCTACATCTTTCGGAATAGTATGTAAAGATACATAACTATTATACTATTATATAAATAACTTATGTTATTTACCGTTGGGTTGTTAACAGAACGATGTCTTATCCCAATCATCTTACTTCCAGTATTGAGGATGCTTTTTCCTCCAACTTTCCAGACTTTATCCCGGCTTCTCCGGACTATGTCCTAGCTTCACCGGGAAAAAACTTATTCTAGCTCTTCTAACTCATTTGGCGTAATTCCAATAGTTTTACCAACTCTTTCGCTCTTTCATGATGATCCTTACATGAAAGTTATGTAAGCATTCTATGCAAAAAAATCACCTATCCCACCTCCAACTATCATACCTCAATCATCAATGATTAATCCTCAAGAAGTCTTTCTTCCCAAGGAACTACTACCACCAAAGAAATGAGGTTGTGATCGATCATCCTCATCTACTTCTGCCCTACCTCAAGACTTTGAGATAGGAGAAAGCTCTCGTAAGACAAGTTTGGAACGTCACGAGGAGCAAATTGAGGAAATCCTGAATCACTTAGATGAACTCTCTCTTGACCGCATTGAGCACATAGAAGACAAAATAGAAGGTCTTGGAAAAGGTTGGGTGATCATACAACAAGACTTTGACAATCTAGAAGCTGAACTCCAACAAGCTCGTGCTCAAATTACTAAACATCAAAAGAAGCAAATGGGAAATAACCACAAGATTTCTCTGGCTCGCTTCAAGATTACTGATTTAGAATAAATCATCAAAGAAATCCAATCCCGTCACCAAGTAGACAAGGAAAGTCTTCTGAATGCAATCTATGAACTCAAGAACAATCAGGAAGGACCACGGACTATTAGATTGGATCATAGTTATAGCTTATGTTAAAACCTAGCCACGGGATGTGTGGTATAAATAAAAAAACTTGTCAAATCTTGACTATGTACAGTACAAAGGCAAGTTGTTCATGATATAATACAATGGCAATCCCGTTATATACCTTGTTGTTTCATAATACCGACTTATCTCTCTTGCATCAGCATCTCCGTCATCATCATTATGAATCATACCATGACTTCTAAATAAATCGTAGATACTTATTTGATATGAATTATCTATGATTTCAATATCACCATTGTTAAAAATGCTTAAAGTTCAAAAATAAGCATTGCATTTTAAGACTTGTGATATCATTCTTATTTCGTGTTGTCTTATGTTGATAGAATGCCTCCTAAAAGGACGTCAACATCTGAAGCACCAGCTATGACTCAAGCTGCCATCAGAAAACTAGTTGCTGACAGTGTCACCGCGGCTCTAGAAGCACAAGCTGCAACAATGGCAAGTACTAGTAATCCCAACAGGAACACCGGACCTACTGGAACTCCTGTAGCAAAAACGGGAAACTATAAAGAGTTTATTAGCTGTCAACCTTTCTACTTCAATGATACGGAAGGAGTAGTTGGCCTCATCCGCTGGTTTAAATGGACCGAATCAGTATTTTCTAGTAGCAAATGTACCGAGGAAAACAAAGTAACATTTGCTACTGGTACCCTGACTGGTGACGCCCTATCCTGGTGGAATGCATACGCCCAACCTATTGGAGTAGATCAAGCCAATCAAATCACTTGGACTGAATTGAAGAGACTCTTAACAAATAAGTATTGTCCTCGAACTGAAGTCAGAAAGATGGAAGATGAACTTTACAATCTGACTGTAAAGGGAAATGATCTTAAAACCTACGTTAGAAGATTCCAAGAATTAGCAGTCCTATGCCAAAACATGATACCAAACACCGAGAAACTCTTGGAAGCTTTCATCAGAGGATTACCTCGAAGTATTAAAGGAAATGTTACCACCTCTAAACCTCAAACTTTAGAGGAAGCCATTAACATAGCCCAGAGGTTAATGGATCAGGTAACAAAACACACTCCGGTGCAAGTATCAAGTGATCACAAACGAAAGTTTGACGATAGAAGAACTTTCAACAACAACAACTACCGCAACAATAATAACAACAACTACCGTAACACCAACACCAACAACCGCTACAATAATCACCAACCACAACAAAACAGAAGGCAAGAAGCTGTCAGAGCTTATGTTGCCAATCCAGCTGAAAATAATAGGTATGCTGGAAACCTCCTATTATGTAGAAAATGTGATCTACATCATACAGGACCTTGTACTGTTAAGTGTAATACTTGCAACAAGGTGGGCCATTTGACCAAGAATTGCCGAAACAAGAGGCCAGCCACTGGAAGTAATCAGCTACCAGTGACAGTTATTTGTCATGCTTATGGAGAAAAAGGGCATTATACAAATCAGTGCCAAACATCAATGCCCAGGGAAGAGCCTACATGCTAAGGGATAGAAATGCTCATCAAGACCCGAACGTAGTCACATGTATGTTTCTCCTAAACCAACATTTAGCTAGAGTATTATTTGATTCTGGAGCCGATAAAAGCTTCGTATCCATATCTCTTGCCTCTATGCTAAATATTCCACCCATTACAATAGATACCTTTTACAATATCGAAATGGCTGACGGAAACCTAGTAAGCACAAATACCGTTATTAAGGGTGCAACCCTGTCTTTGTTAAATCAACCTTTCAAAATTGATCTCATGCCGATTAAACTGATTAGTTTCGACGTTGTCATCGGTATGGACTGGTTGTCCAAGTATCATGCCAAAATTCTTTGTTACGAGAAAGTCGTCCACATTCCTATCGACGGTGAAACTCTGATCATTCAAGGTGATCAAAGTAAAACCCGACTAAATCTCATATCCTGTATAAAAACTGAAAGATATATATCTCGAGGCTGTTAAATTTTCATAATCCAAGTAATGGAGAAGAAGTCAGACGAGAAAAGACTAGAAGATATCCCAATAGTTAGAGAATTCCTAGATGTTTTTCTTGAAGATCTACCCGGCCTTCCTCCCGTTCGTCAAGTAGAATTCCAAATCGACTTAATTCTAGGAGCGGCGCATGTGGCCCGAGCACCCTATAGATTAGCTCCTTCAGAAATGCAGGAATTATCAAACCAACTGCAAGAGTTAGCAGACCGAGGTTTTATACGACTTAGTACTTCACCCTAGGGAGCTCCTGTCTTATTTGTTAAAAAGAAAGACGGATCTTTCAGAATGTGTATCGATTACTGGGAGTTGAATAAACTTACTATAAAGAATCATTACCCATTACCCAGAATTGATGACTTATTCAACCAACTTTAAGGTTCGAGTGTCTACTCAAAAATTAACCTAAGATCAGGCTATCATCAACTGAGAGTAAGGGATGAAGATATTCCTAAAACTGCTTTCAGAACAAGATACGGACACTATGAATTTCAAGTAATGCCATTTGGTTTAACTAACGCGCCTGCTGTATTCATGGATCTCATGAACCGTGTGTGTAAACCATACTTAGACAAATTCATAATAGTATTCATCGATGATATTCTCATCTACTCTCATAACAAAGAAAAACACGCAAATCATCTGAAAATAATCTTGGAATTACTCAGAAAAGAGAAACTATATGCCAAGTTCTCCAAGTGTGATTTCTGGATCAACATGGTGCAATTTCGTGGACACTTAATTGATAGTCAAGGATTTCATGTTGACCTCGCCAAGATTAAAGCAGTTAAGAATTGGGCATCTCCTACTATACCCATAGAAGTTCATCAATTCTTAGGACTCGCTGGCTATTACTGAAGATTCATCCAATGTTTCTTAAAGATTGCAAAGCCTTTGACTAAATTAACCCAGAAAAACAAGAAGTATATCTGGGGAAAAGATCAAGAGACGACTTTCTAATTGCTAAAACAAAAATTGTGTGAAGCTCCGATCTTAGCATTACCAGAAGGAAACAAAGACTTTGTCGATTACTGTGATGCATCTCTTCAAGGTCTGGGAGCAGTATTAATGCAAAAAGAAAAAGTTATTGCATATGCATCCTGACAAATCAAGCCACACAAAGAAAACTATACCACTCATGATCTTGAATTAGGAGCAGTAGTATTCGCTCTTAAAATCTGGAGACACTATCTATACGGTACAAAGTGTACAATGTTCACTGATCACAAAAGCCTTCAACATATTCTTCATCAGAAAGAGTTAAACATGAGGTAACACCATTGGCTAGAATTACTTGCAGATTACTATTGTGAGATCCGCTACCATCCTGGAAAGGCAAATGTCATAGCAGATGCCTTAAGCCAAAAAGAAACACTCTGAGTTAGATCATTAATCATGACCATTCGTCCAAAATTACCATCATAAATTCTCGAAGCCCAAAATGAAGCACTCAATGAAGAAAACATCAAGGCTGAAAATCTATGAGGAATGGACAAATCATTTGAAACACGTCCTGATGGAACTCATTGTATTAAGAACCGAAGCTGGTTACCTCTCTTTGGTAATCTGAGGGACTTGATCATGCATAAATCTCATAAATTAAAGTATTCCATTTACCTGGGTTCTGACAAAATGTATCAGGATCTAAAGAAACTCTATTGGTGGCCTAACATGAAGGCAATCATCGCTGAGTATGTTGGCAAATGTTTGACATGCTCTAGAGTTAAAGCATAATGTCAAAAGTCATCCGACTTACTAGTACAACCCGAGATTCCTATGTGGAAATAGGAGAGAATAACGATGGACTTTGTTACAAAAATGCCCAGAGCATCAGACGGACATGACACGATTTGGGTCATTGTCGATCGCCTAACAAAATCCGTACATTTTATTCCTAACCGGGTGACAGATTGTATGGAAACCCTTACAAGGTTATACATCAAAGAAATAGTCTCCCAGCATGGCGTGCCAATATCCATCATCTTGGATAGTGGCACTCATTTCACATTCAGATTCTGGCAATCATTACAAAATGCTTTGGGTACTCAATTAGACATGAGTATGGCATATCATCATGAAACTGATGGACAAAGCAAAAGAACCATCCAAACACTCGAAGATATGCTTCGAGCCTATGTTATAGACTTTAGAAAAGGATGGGAAAAACACTTACCATTGGTGGAATTTTCTTACAATAAGAGTTACCATGCTAGTATTAAGGCAGCACCATTCAAGGCACTTTATGGTCGAAAGTGCAGATCACCTGTTTGCTGGGCCGAAGTTGGAGATGTTCAACTCACAGGACCAGAAATAATTCATGAAACCACTGAAAAGATAGTGCAAATTCGATAATGCTTGCAAGCTGCAAGAGATCGACAAAGAAGTTACGCCAATGTCAGGCGAAAGCCTTTAGAATTTCAAGTTAGAGATCGTGTTATGTTAAAAGTGTCACCTCGAAAAGGTGTCATTCGTTTTGGAAAGCGAGGAAAGCTTAATCCCCGGTATATTGGACCATTTAAGATTCTTAAAAGAGTCAGTCCAATGGCATACAAACTAAAGCTTCCTAAAGAGCTCAGTAATGTCCACAGTACCTTTCACGTTTCTAATCTAAAGAAATGCTTATCTGACGAATCTCTCGTCATTCCAATGAAAGAGCTTCGGCTTGATAACAAACTCAACTTTATGAAAGAACTAGTGGAAGTTATGGATCGAGAAATCAAGCAACTAAGACAAAGTCGTATTCCTATAGTTAAAGTATGATGGAACTCTAAAAGAGGACCAAAATTTACATGGGAACGCAAAGATGAAATTTGTGCCAAATATCCTCATTTATTTTCCAATATCTCTTCCAAGTCCAATTTAATCTCGGGACGAGATTTCTGTAAGGATGGGGGACTATAACAACCCGCAATTTTCATCAATGTAATATCCATCTATTAATTTAGATGCAATGTAACATCTTTATATACCACCTTTATACAGGGAAATTTTTCGCTTTATTCCATTATGCAACGTAACTTGTATAACTAAAGTAAACGAGCTCACGCAACCACCTATGCAATCTCTATCTATGTTTATATCAAGCAAACATCATAACATGTCAAGTCAATAATTTATTATCCATTTTATCATGTACGTTATCTATTTAACATAACGATATTACCGAATGAACATTATCCGTTAATGTTTAGGTCAAAACCCTAATTCTATATAATGTATACATTCAAAATGAATGTACAAGCAAACAAAGCAAGTGTACAAGTAATCTATGCATAAAAAATCAAATATGAATTCCCTCCAAAATAATGTACAAGCCCTTTAATGCACAATGTACAAGTAAGTAATGCATGGATTCAAAATAAGCGTTTCCCACCATTTTTCCTAAGGATTTCGTACAAGCCACTTAAGCACAAAGTATAAACTCTAATGCATGAGATTTAAACAACATTTCTCTCTATTTCATTTCACTTGTACACGTTTAAAACCAAGAAACCCTAACCCGAACTATAAGCCAAAACCCGCCATCCTTTTTCCCTTAATTTTTACCCATTTTAAACTCAAACCACAAACCTAGCTCCTTTATGACTAAGCTACTATGTCTCTAAGCTGCTTACAAGCTCTTCAATCACATTCCTTGGCCACTAAGAAAGCCATATCACCCCCTTGTTGCTCCTTGTAAGCCGCGACCACAAACACCCCTCCAACACTTCATGGCTAGTTTCTAGCTTATAAGACTCACCCTACTAGCTCTTCATTGTCATCACCACTAGCTATGACACTAAGCAAGATCCCAAGCTTGGGCACCAAGGGATTTTGACACTATAAAAGGGACGCACCCTTCCTCACTTTAAACCACACCTTAAACTTAAACACAAACAACAATGAAGTCTTAAGAACAGCCAAGAAGGATCAATAGAAGCCACAAGATCAGGAGTGAAGCTAAGGAACCAAGAAAAGAAGCCCCGGGGTTGTTTTTTAGACGTACGAACCAAATAAGCACCATTCGACCCATTTTCCAAACCGTAAGCTCGAATCCTTGTTCTATAAGCTATTTTTCTGTTTTGAAACTCTTATAAGTATCTTATAATCATGTTTGAACCCTTGTTAAAATTCTTGAGGCTCACACCCACTCGTTTTTTATTTCTAAAACCAAACGAGCCCTATTAAACCCTAATAACCCATTTTCTTAAAATCTATAAGCTAAACTTATAAGCTATTGTTATAAGCTATTCCTATAAGCTTATTGGTCATTTCTAAAAACATTTTATCAAGCCTTAAAAGCTTTAACCCATTGGATTAATTTTTATAAACCAAACGACCCGTTTTATGTTTTTCAACTCGTAAACCTTTTTCAATAAGCTATAAGCTCGTAAAAGCTATTATTTTTAACTTATTTTCACTTATTATGATAAGCTATAACCTTCAAATCTCTTTTAGAAACCTAAAATAAGCTTGCATGTAATTTGGACTTGTTTTGTAAATTATTTTCATGCAAGGGGTATATATTATAACTTTTGGAAATTATTAACTACAAGGGCCATTTTTGTAATTATATTAAAGTTATAACTCCAAGGATTGTTCTTGCCAAGTTTTAAAGTTCAAGGATTAAATTATATATACTTTATATATATAAAGGACTACTTTTGTAATTAATTATAATTCAAGGGTATTTATTGCCAATTTAATATTCTTAAAAATATAATATTTTATATTTTTATATAAATTATAAAAATACATACATTTATATATATATATATATATATATATATATATATATATATATATATAT
>BQNB010007749.1:13133-25272 GCA_026074375.1 Tanacetum coccineum | reverse complement strand
AGGGGGGATAAGTTTGTTCATGGGGTTGAAGGGTTGTAGGGTAAAAGAAGTTTTGTAAACCCGTGACTTGGGTTTTTGTGTTTTTAAAATGGCGGGAAAGAAGGTTGGGGATGACAGGGGAGAAGTTTCCCCGTTTGGCAAAAATGGCCCTTGATGGTGTTATTTGTTATCGCATACATGGTCCTTGTTGGGTTATAACTTTGGGGACTTGGCAAAACAAGTCCCCAAGAGTTATATGTCTTATTGCATGGTTCGTCCTTGGGCAATACAAGTTAGGGGGGTTGGCAGTTTTGCCCCCCTACTTGTTACTTTGAACAAATTGCAAAATAAGCCCTTATCTTCTCTTTTCCTCTTTTCTTCTTTATAAATAAGTTTAGGGTTTGGCAATTTCAGCCCCTAAACTTATATTTCTTTGACTTTGGCCCCGGGGTTGACTTGGACTTTGACCAGTTGACTTTTCTGTTGACTTTTTGACTTTATTGACTTTCCGGCTTTGATTTGGCTTTGTCTTTCACAGTCTTTTCTATTCCGAGTTCGGTTTTGTCGTTTTGGCTTTGTTTTTCGTCCTTTTCTTGGTTATCCGTTCCTGCACAATACAATTAGCAAAACAAGCATATTTTTGACATTTTAAGTCCGTTTTTGGTTATTTTAGCTCGTTTTTAAAGATAAAAGGTATGTGTAATTAAGCACATACCAAGACCTAAAATGATTTTTCTACTTTTCCTAACCCTAATTGATTATTTAATAATGAAAAGCTAAGGAAATTTTAAGACGAGAATAACTAAAGCTAAAAACGAAGAGAAACGAGAACGGGGACGAAATCCCGTTCTTTAAAACGTGACTTTACTAAATTTTAACCCTACGAAAATTATTTTTAAACCTAAGCCTAGATAATGATAAAAGAAAATTTTAGAAAAAAAAAATTATTTTTTTTGATTATTTTTCTAATTTTATAAATTTTTAAAGTTTTTAGTAAAGAAAAATGATTAAAAATATAAAACTTTGAATTAAAATTTTAAGGAAATTACTGAAAATAGACTAAGCTACAAGGAACGCATAAAAAATATAAAATCCTAGAAATCTAAACTGAATAAGCCGGGAAAAAGCTAAAAAACATTCGAATTGCTTATATGAAAAAGAGCTTGAAAAGGTGTTAAAAGAATAACATATGCACCTTAGGACAGAAAAGTCACAAGGGCACGTTGGTGTGAGAGTGTGGTGTTGAGACTTTGAAAGGGTTGAGGAGGGTAGAGGTCCAGGGTTCGAGCCTTGCTCACCCTGGATTTCCTCTCTTCCCTTTTTTTTATTTTTGCAAAAACCAACATTTTCATCATTATAATCATAAGTTCTTAAAGCTAGGAATGCGTTGTTTAGTTTGAACACCTACCTAGGCCTCGCTCCCTGGTAAGATATCACAACCAACGACCGATGTTCTTAGTTTGAAAACCCACCCCGTTGCTAGCGTAGTGGGGAATCACAACAACACCTTCTTCCTAATATGGCTAAGGATTAGTGTTTTAGTTTGAACCCTCACCTAGACCTCGCTTCCTGGTGAGATATCACAACACACCAAATCCTTAGAAGTAAAGATGTCTTAGTTTGAACCCCCACCTCGTGGTTAGCGGAGTGGGATATCACGACACATCTTTTACTTGTTCCATATAATCAAATGTATGCTTCATTGGCAAAATTTCAATATTCATGCATTTTTGCATTCATACTTCATTCATGCTTCTTTGGCATTTTTTTTAACTTTCTAATTAATAAGAACAGAAAAAAAAATCTCGCTATTAAAAAGTCAAGGTTCAAATTTGAAGCTTTTTCAAAAAACATTGATTGACCTTAGTTGAACTGAATTGAGTACGTATGATTAGGTGGATTAGAAGCTAATGGGAGAAAAAGCCACAAGTTACTCATATAAGTTTTAAAAGAATCTTGCTCAGCACATAAACTTATATTAACCTCTATCACTTCTTGTTCTTCACCTTATTAAAATTCGAAGCATCGAAATTCGTGAAAGCTATAGCCACCAGTTGGTAAAGTTGAGGGACTAACATAGGGCTCAACACGCCCGATCGAGTCCAAAAATCATTCTCAGTCGACCCATTAGGAGAGACCAAACTGGACAAAACACTTATTTTATTTTGAAAATTTTTTTAAAAATTTTTTCATTTTTTTGGTATATTGTTTTTTTTGCAAAAATTTGGTGGATAAAAACGGGGTTATAGATAACAACGACTGCAGGCAAAAATCAAATCGAAATTCCTCCCCATACAGGAACTAAACATCGTCCACGATGTTTTCAAAAGGGGTAACCTTCGAAAATCACTAAGGCCGTTTAATGAAGTGTGCCAAAAAGTAAAACGTAGTCCCGATTTTAAATTTGGAACTGAATCCCCAAAATGAAGCTGAGATGTGTGAAGCTTCAGAGTTAAAAAAGACAGAATCGGAGATCCTACACAATCCGGAATACCTGAGACGATACAAATACAAGCACACAAACATAGACAAAACACAGGTAATGGAAAATGCAAGCCTTCTCACACACAAAACACTTGTTAGCATAAAGAAAGACTGGATAAGCATGGGGTGCCTCCCACGAAGCGCTTGTTTAGGGTCCCGACGCTTGACCCGTCCCCCGAATTATATGGTCCATAGGGGAAGTTTGGAGAATTTCGGGACTATCTCGGTTGGTATGTCTCCCGCCAAAGTAATGTTTGATACGATGACCATGTGTCAGCTTTAAAGTTTGGGGCCCGGAGTTATTGAGATAACTCGACAGTGCCATATAAAGGAAAAACTAGGAACTATGGTGACATGGTCCACCCAACGGGATTTCAATTTGCCCGAGAAAATCTTCAGTCTAGAGTTGAAAAGGAGGACACGATCACCAACGTTGAAAACGCGGTTTTTGATCTTAGCGTCGTGTACCTCATAGTTTTCCTCTATATAATCAAAGAGTTCGTCGTGCCGATCACGAAGTTCATATTAGATCATTCAGTTGAACTTTTCCTTGATCACCACGCTGGTTTGAATATATCAAAATTGGTATGCTTGAGAGCCAGTAGGCTGTTGAGCACTAGCTCTATCGGTAGATGACATGCCTTCCCGAACACAAGCTTATATGGAGTACCCCGATGGGTGTTTTGTAAGCTGTCGGAAGGCCCATAAAGCATCTTCTAGCCTTGTCCGAACCAGGATGCATGAATTTTCCACCCGGTATCTCTCAAGAATACGCTTAAAAACCACACGATTGTGAACCTCAACTTGCCCACATTGTTTGTGGGTGATATGCGGGTGTGGCGTGGGGGAGAAGACGATGATTCCTCCATACTTATGCATGACCTTTGTAAAATTGGTCATTGCAGAAGTGAGTTTCCGCGATCACTTATGAATAGCTCGGGGTCACCAAATCGAGAGAAAAGAGTTTTTCAAAAATTTTGGCCAAACAACCGGAGCCATCAATGGTGGGGACGCTTTTGCTTCAACCCATTTTGAAAATAGTCAACAGCCACGAGTATGTACTTGTTCCTCTTGAAGACGGAAACGGCCCCATAAAACATACCCCAGATGTCAAAGATTCGCAAACTGGATGGAGTATTTGTGGCATCTCATCATTCGACGGTTGCGTCATTTATCCTTGACGTTGCAAATGTCAAATGGGGGACAATAGTCATGGGCATCCTTGTAATTGTGGGGCCAATAGAATCCTGAATCAAAGATTTTTTCCTTGCTGTGTAGTTGGCACCAATAGTTGTCCCCCAGAGGTCCACTGTGGCAAGCATTGAGAATGTCAAAAGCTTCTTGCCCGGAAACACAGACGTCTTAGTCACCTGAAGCACAGTTATTTAAAACAGAAAGGGATCATCCCAGAAATACTCTTTGACATCCTTGAAGAATTTAATTTTTTGTTGGGATGTCATTCCCCTTGATAACAAAATTTCCCCCGCATGGTAATTTATGCAAAATAATCGCAAACATGGTACTTTCATCTTTAAGAGCAATAGTTCCAAGGGTTTCGAGCGGAAATGCTTCATTTATTTTCCTTGTTCTCGAACATATCTTTGGTGAGGATTTTACCAAGTTCTTGAAAAGATGATCTCAGCAAGATTTTCAGCTCCTTTTTTGTCTCGAACATCAATGTCAAATTCTTGGAGCAAATAAGATCCACCGCATAGTCTTGCCTTAGCATCCTTCTTGGCCAAAAGAGATACTTTGATGGCTGAGTGATCAGTATACACTATGCTTTTTGGACATGACAAGATATGAACAATTTCTCAAAGGCAATACACTACGACAAGTAAAAATTGTTACTGTATAGTTGTAGTGAGTTTTGAGCCTCGTTCATTAGTCTTCTAGCATTATGTATAGGTTGAAAATGCTTGTATTTTTCTTTGCCCAGGACTCCGCCAATTGCGAAAATCGCCTAAGCATCGCACTTTAATTCAAAAGCAAATCCCAGTCTGGAGCAATTAAGATCAAAGCTCAGTCAGTTTACTTTGAGTATATAAAAGGAATCGATACACTCTTCTGAAAAGAAAAAAAAGGGAGTATCACTTTCAAGCAAATGAGTCACGGACGGGCAATTTTTGAGAAGGCTGGAAATGATCGTCGGTAAAAAACCGGCGTGCCCCAAGGAAACTACGGACACCTTTGACAGAAAGTACGATGAGGGAGTTTAGCTATTACCTTCGACTTATGAGCTCTAATCAACCTCAAGTCCCGACTTAGAAAATTTTATGTCCGAGAACAATGCCTTCCTATTTTAAACCATGAAAATGGCCTTTCACCCAGTTTTAAAGATAAATTGGTGTCTTCACACCGCTTCAACAACTTTTTCCAAATGGGTTAGCACGTAAAAAAAGAGTCTCGCAAAGACCGAAAAGTCATCCATAAATACTTCCTATCGATTGTTTCAATCAATCGTGGAAAGATTGCCATCCATACATCTTTGAATGTGCTCAGGAAGCATTGCATAGCCCAAAAGCAATGCGACGAAAAGCCAAAAGTTCCGTATGGGCACTGATTGCAAGTTTTATACACGTAAAATATACTATAAAATAATATAATCCCGAGAGTAATTAAGAAAGTTACCAAGTTACCCTTGATAAAATTCACTCTCAAAAATATATATAATATAATATAAAATACGTATATTAAACCGGGCAAGTATGATCACCCGGGTCGTTTTCCCCAATGACTCGTGCAATGGAAACCCTCGATCGCGTTCGGAAATGAATTGATTTGAATAAGAAAAAGAGATATTTTTGATTTAACTATACACTAAAAATTAAAGGCACAATTAAACAACTAATTAACAAATTAAACTAATTACGAAAGTAAATAAAATGCGACATTTAAGAAAACAAATGCAATTTAAATCTTAAAAATGTAAACTAGATTCCTAAACCTAAATTAATGCTAAAGAAAATTTTAGGAAAAAGAAAAATATTTTTTAAGGGCTTTTCGGATTTTTTATGAATTAAATACTATTTAATCTAAATTAAAATCGTAAAAATAAAATTAAATTGATAAAAACTAAGAAAAATACTTTTTAAACTGAATTAATTCTAAATTACTTAAAAAGATGAGAAAAACATTTTTTTTTTTTACTAATTTTTCTATTTAAAAGATTAAAATTTAAAATTAAAGTTGAAAAGTAAAAAACTAAAGGATTGAAAATTAAATGATTAAATCTAACTTTGAAAATTAATTTTTAAAAAATATAAAACTTAAACTAAAAATTATATAAAAATATTTTTTATAAAAAGAAATAATGCAGAAAATTAATTTTATTAAAAGCCCTAATTTTTAATGAGTAATTTTAAACTAATTTAAGTAATTAAACTAAAAAACCTAATTTATTATTTATAAAAACTATTTTTATAAAACTTAAACTAAAACCAAACAAACACATGGGCCGAAAGTGACAAAACAGAAAGATAAGGGTAGGCGGGGAAAATTAAAGTTTTATAAAAAACACAAAGTTTGATCTATTGGCAGATATAGTCCCTTAACTTGGGACTAACTAGACTAAACTATTTAAACTAACGAAGGACTAACTATGCAAATTTTTTAACTAACAGAAACTTTAAAGATGGACAAAACAGGCCCCTGCAACCTCTAAAATTTAACAACCAGCATCCTTTTTATAAAAACAGCTTTTTCAACAGAATTTAAAAAGCTAAAACTAATTGAAACTCAACTTTTACTTATTTAAAATAAATAAGCGTAAAATAAGCTTGATCAGCTGTATAAGCTCTAGAAGCTTCGTACTCATTTCCTTAAACTAAAATAAGCAAAGGCAAATTTTAAGCACTTGACAAAACTATTAAGCAAATCCACACTAGCCTATTAACACGTTGAAAAAATTACAGTACAACTAAACAACACTTACAAGAAAACAGAAAAAAAGGACAAAATGTAAAACTTAAATACAGGTGTACCTTGGCTTTCCAGTCATAGACAAGAAAGCCAACAATAAGCTAAGTGGGAGGCTTATGCTTTAATCCACATAAGGCCCTTAATCAAAATCACAACCTATACTCAATCCTATAATCTGACCCTCACTCTAAACGCCTCCTTATACCATATGCAGCCCATCCAATCCAGGATGGAATCAAGCCTTCAATCAACGATAACAGAAATGAACAAACACAAAACACAAAATTCTTCGACAGAATTTTAAAAATGAAGACAACGAAATATTATAAATAATACTTTTATTATAAACTGAAATAAAGACCGCTTAACAATACGAAAATGGAAATTGAAATTACAAATAAAACAACTACTCAATACTGAATCGAAAAAAAATTAAACTATTACAAAAATAAACTAAAAATTCACCAAAAAAAATTACACTCATATGCTGGAATGATGGGGGTATTTATACCCCAAGCTCGAGCTCATCATCTTCTAGGTCCTTCTATCTTATCTCAGCCCTTCAATTATTCTTTCTCCTTGATCTCAAAAGTAAGCCGTTGGATTAAAGATGTGTATAACCCGGATCCACTGACGTGGCTTATTGTGTTTTAGTTTTTATGTGAGTGTAAACGACTCCACAACACGTCACATCACCCAATCGATTCCCTCTTATTTTGCCATGGTGGATGGGTTGGGGTTAATTGGAAAAGTGACAGGATGGGTTTAAGGTTTGTGAAGGGTTATTAACCCTAATGGTAATTAGTGTGGGGATGAGGGTTAACGAACTAGGGTTCATGGGTTCTGGTGTGTTCGGTGTTCATGTGTGTGTGAGTGAGTATTGATCTCATTTGGGGTAAATGGGATGCACAGTAACTGTAAAAGGTTATAAGTATCACCGGGTTGGTCGGGTTGGGGGTTCGGGTTAGGTCGGGTTAATTGGGTTGGGGGTTTGGTTGTGATTGGACGAGAGATGGATCACGGGTTTATTTGACCCGGGTAAGACCCGCGCTTTTTGTATCTATGAAGAAATTACATTTCCGGCCCTTGTGTTTGGCAAGCACTATATCAAGTTAATAAACAACTTCCATAAATTGCATAATCAGCCCTTGAACTTATAAAATAATGGAGTTGGGTTTGGTTGACTGTGGTTTCTTGCAATTGACTGTAGAAGGCTGAGGCATGATCTCTCTGGCTTCGGCTTTGATTTCTTTAGCTTCTTGATCACTCATCCGTTCTCGTGTTCGTTTTTGACTGATTTCTTGCAATATTTGACATATCCATACCTGCACACATAAAACTCAGATACAAGCACATTTTTGCCATTTTTGATCCGTTTTGGGTTTATTTGGGCCTTTTTAAGCATAAATAGATATGTGTATTCTACACTTATCAAAATTCCCCAAACTAAACGATTGTGTGTCCTCACGCAATATCACATGCCTTATAACCAAATACCTCGAAAATTCCCCAAACTAAACCTTTGAAAAGTAGCAAAGAGTTTTGTTTGAGAGAGATAAGAGATCACAAGTTATAAAACACCCGACTTCCCATTTTCTAAGATTTTTCTCTTTTTATGGATTTTCTTGATTATTAACTACCTAACTACAATTTATTTGTGTTGACATAATGCAATGTTTTCATTACCACATTGGTAACTTTTAGGATCATAGAACAAAAAGCACAATTAAGCGTCTAAAAGATAACTTCATCATCCCCGATTTTTCACTTTTCCCATGCTAAGCTTAAAAACAAGATCATTGTTAATTACAAGTCATGACACTAACACTACTCATAAATATTACCAGAGCATGGACAACCCTACCTTTTCACTAGTTACATTACCATTGTTCCCCACCCCTCCTCCCAAGAGCCTGTTTACCAGAGTTATTAACCAGTAGGACGATGAGGTATTCCCGGCTGAGGAGCAGCCACTGCCTGCTGCTGACTCACCTACTCATCAGTCACCAGGGTATATACCAGAGTCCGACCCTGAGGAGGACCTAGAGGAGGATGACGAGGAGGATCCTGAGGAGGATCCAGCCGACTATCCTGCTGACAGAGGAGATGATGATGATGAGCACTTAGCTCCTGCCGAGCCTGCAGCTATTGCTTTTTCAGCTGACCAGGACCCATACATTGCTTATCGCGTCACGGCTAGGATGTCCATCCGAACCCAGGCGCCGACACCTTTCCTCTCCGAGGAAGTTGCTGAGAGAGTGTTAGCCTTACCTACTCCACCACCATCACCTCTCTCTCCATACTCATCACCACTTCCTCAGATACCCTCTCCACCATTACCTATACCATCACCCATTAGCCCTACATATGTTGAGGGATCTCTGGGATCCCGAGCTGCTGGGATTAGACGGAGAGATGCACTACCATCTCATGTTCATGAGACTGAGATGCCTGAGATGTGTTTACCGCTTCGTAAGAGGCTGTGTCGTACTACTCCTGGTCCTGGATACGAGGTCGGGGAGAGTTCGGCAGCTGGGACTGCTAGGCGGGTTGGACCTACCACAGCTAGGGCAGACCTTTACGGATTTGCTGATACGTTAGAGGCCGCTCCAGGACGCCGGATGTCTAGAGAGTTAGGCTATGGTATTAGGGATGATGGGTTGTTCTTTTGGAGCCATCCAGGAGATAGACGACCACCCTAGAGGGGGTCAACACAGAGAGTTATTGTGCTTGTATTATACTGTTGACGAGGAGGATGAGATCATATATTCTCAGCTAGATGATGCACGGTATGACCGAGCTCTACTTAGAGCCCGAGTCAACATGTTGGAGAGTGATAGGCCCTTCCATAGACGCACAGCCGTTCTGATGGAGGAGGAGGCCAGATTATCACGTGCCGCTTGGGCACAGTCGATGGATGCTTGTGACCAGACGCATTCCGAGGGTATATTACTTCGGACTACGGTCATGGCTCAGCAGTCTGAGATCGTTGAGTTACGGGCAGCAGACCAGAGGAGACAGACAGTGATTTCAGAGCTGCTGAAAGCAGACTATCGGAGGCAGAGGCAGTTAGTAGAGACCCTAAAGATAGTGAAGAGCCTCAAGGCTCAGATGACCGAGCTACAGAGACAGCAGGGACCTGCTAAGGATCCTGCAGAGCCAGAGCTACCAGAGGAGGCCGGTAGCAGTTCTTAGACTGGGATTATGATTGTAGCTACTGTACAGTCTGTTAAGTATTATGGGTTGTTCCCAGCTAGCAGACTGTATAGATCTTTTGTTTTGACTAGCTACTTTGTTTAGATCTTTTGTTCATATATCGGCTACTTTGTACAGCCTACTAAGTATTACGAGTATATCTCGGCTAGTATGGCTTTAGGTTATTTTGTCTTGTAACCTAGTTGTTATGATCGTTTGTATATAAACCAATCATGTATTATTTTCCAAGTTATATATGAAAGGATGGATTATGTTTTATATGAAATCGAGTTTATTGTGAATGAATGTCGATTTGTTAATTTCAATACTGTTGTGTATTTCACCTTGTGTTGTGATCTCGTTTTATTCATTATGTATACATCGGGTTATGGTTAAGATTTTTGAAATCTAACGGGTGTTATGTTTTCTTGTGATTTAAGAAAATGGCACCAAGAGGAAGGCCCACAAGAACCACGAGGTCAAGGCCAGTCACCACAACTCCCACCTGTACCAAAACTCCCCCACCTGTCACAGTCCCTACACCACCTCTTCGGTCACCCAGTGCCCAACTGCAGGCCATGACGTTGAGGGGTGTACATGCTGTTTTAGCAGCACGTGCTGCAACCCGGAATGGCGGACGATTGCCATTCCCTTTTAGGAACTGTGCAAGATGGAATGAAACGCACTTGTGCGGAGTGCACCTATAAGACTTCATGAAATGTCAACACGTATTCTTCAGGGGTACAGAAGAAGTGGTCACTTGTCCCAGTTGTTTTGAGGAGGATGGAAACCGTATTCCGCATAAAGTAAGATTGCACAGGGAGAGATCAAGTAAAGTTTGCCACTTTGTACTCTATGGGAACTGCTAACTGGTGGAACTCACATCTAGGACAGTGGACTAATGATGTTGCCGTATGCGATGACGTGGTCTGACTTGAAAAAAGAAGATGACAACTAAATATTGTCCAAGGATGAAATCAAGAAAATTGAGACAGAGTTGTGAACTAAAAGTACATGCAAAGATATTGTGGTAGCTACAACCCAAGATTCCAGGAGCTAGCATTGCTGAGTGACAGGATGTTCCCTGAAGAAGCTGACAAAATTGAAAGATATGTCGGTGGAATGCCCGACCCAATTTACTCAAGTGTTGTGGCATCAAAGCCAAAGACCATGCAGGAGGCTATTGAGATGGCAACTGGCTTGATGGATAGGAGGATTAACACTTTGGCTGAAAACGCGACGAAAAATAAGAGTAAGTTGGAAAGACACTCTTCGAAATAAACAAAACCGACAACCAACAAAAGCAGAATTCAGGCAGGCTTATGCTGCCGGGATGGTGAAAGGAACCGTATGAAGGGGGCTAAACCTCGATGCCCCAGTGTAAACTTTCAACCATCACGGTCCTTGTACACCAAATGCAATAAGTGCAGAAAACTTGGCGGAGAGGCGGGCGAACAACTGGCCAGGAATGTAGGAGCCGGCCTGCGATCTGCAAACAACAACATTAACGCCAATAACAATAAACAACAACAACCGTAAAAAAACAACCCGAGAAGCCCAAGGGACAAATACGAATGACCATCGTTTGCTTCGAGTTGGGCTCCAGGCTCTTCAGAAACACACTGCCCCCAGTGGAGGAAACAAAAATCGGAATAGTAGCGGTGTAGCCAGGGCTTATGCAGTGGGAGTCGCAGGGCAAAAACTCCAGGACTAACAACGTTGTGACGGGTACGTTCTACCTAAACAAACGTTGTGCTCCTTTTATTTGATTAATGGTGCAGATAGAAGTTTCGTGTCTTACTCAATTTAGTGATTTGATTAAATATAGCCCCCACTACATTAGATCATGGGTCTATTAACGTTGAATTAGCGGATTGTAGATAATTTGGGTATTTATGGTATTAATTATTACTGGGTTGCACGTTAAATTTTCTGAACCATCCGTTTCACGTCGACCCAATGCCTGTAGAAATGGGTACTTATGATGTCATAATTGGCACCAGGCCGTTATTGATTGTGCTAAGAAGATCGTTCGTATTCCCTTTGGGAGCGAAATGTTAATTTTTCATGGAGACGGAAGTAGAAATAAACGCGGAACTCGATTAAACATCATCTCGTGCACCAAGGCCCAGAAGTATGTGCTACAAGGATGTCACGTCTTTTTGGCACATATTACCGTCAAGGAGACTGGAGATAAGTCGATGAAGAAGCAACTGGAAGATGTACCGATCGTTAAAATTTTTTCAGAAGTATTTCCCGAGGACTTGCCAGGTCTTCCACCTACCAGACAAGTGGAATTTCATATCGATCTAGTACCTGGTGCTGCACCTGTAGCACGGGCACCTTATCGATTGGCCCCATCAGAAATGAAAGAATTGGCGGATCAACTACAAGAGCTTTCCGACAAAGGCTTTATAAGACCTAGTTCGTCACCATGGGGAGCTCCAGTTCTATTCGTCAAGAAGAAAGATGGATCGTTACGGATGTGCATAGATTATCGGGAACTAAACAAACTAACGGTGAAGAACCGTTATCCACTACCAAGAATTGATGACTTATT
>BQNB010007748.1:17121-92454 GCA_026074375.1 Tanacetum coccineum | reverse complement strand
AATAATAATCAATCCTACCTTGCTAAAAAAAATCCCACCAACTCCCATCGTAGTGTCTAACACATGACGACAAATTAAATGCTGGGACACATAAAGCAATATGTTTCTTTGACCTGTTTATAATCTTTTCATAATGATGAGTAACAAATTAGAGAGTAAATATATTAGGGAAATTTGATAGAAAGTTGCTCTCTACTTGATATTTTTTATCTATACTCATTATAAAAGAGATTTAGGATTTTGAAATTTGAAAAATTGCTAATATAGAAAATGTTAAAAGTGAAATTTACCAAAATGACCGACTGCAAAATCAGTTTTGTTGCAGAGACCTACACAATCTGACATTACGAAAATAACCAAGTTGCTCGCGTGTTTTGGAGAGCTAGAAACTCGAGGAACACGTGTCACTCCCTTATAGTTTAGTCGAATTTTTTTTTTAAAAAAATTTGGAAAAAAGTTGCTCGCGTGTTTTGGAGAGTGAGAATATGAAAAAAAAGTTGCTCGCGTGTTTTGGAGAGTGAGTTCCGTAATTTTATTTTTTTTCATTTTGATAAATTTTCAGAAATTAGGGTTTAGATATTATTTGCCAAATAAAGCTCGGGGCAATCTTTGAGAACGTTTTACGTTATGGATACGTTATTTGATTTTTTATATTTTGGGTCGGTAGTGTTGTCTTTGATGCGGTCTACACAGTGAACCAAAATTTTTTATGAAAATAATTCAATATGATTAAGATATGACGTTGCAAAATGTGTCAGTTTTAGTTATTGAATGTATTTTTTTAGTTCAAAATAACGATATCGGCAATCTTTGTGCACGTTTGACGCAAGCGATATTTCAAATGATAATTTTTTTTGGGTCGGTAGTGATGTCTTTGATGAGGTCTACCTAGTGAACCAAAGTTTGTTACGAAAATAATTTAATATACCTAATATATGATGTTGCAAAGTGTGTCTGTTTGTGTTATTTAATTTTTTTTTTCATTTCAATTGGTTAACGCGATAAGTTGAATTTTATAAAATTCAACGATAGTTAATAGTACCATTCATTGGCATGCATAAGTCATTTCCTTGAATAGATTTGTAAAATCATGTCCCGACTCCGAATTTGCTTATCACTGCTAGAATTGCGTGATCTATAATGCGAAAACTTATACTTGAATAAAGAAAAACGATAGTCATTACTAGCATTACAACAAGATATTACATGGCCAACCTTATTTTGACAATTTATAAAAACTTGAAAACAACAAAAAAACAACTACAAAGATGGTTAGCAAACTGGTGTTAAGCAATAATCAAACTACATTTCTCTGTAGTTTGCCATCAACTGTCTTTTCTCCTCCATACTCCTTAGCAGCTCATCCCTAACGCTTTTTAGGTATACACACTTTTTCATGTCAGCCCCTGTCATGCAACCAAGGGCGTACTTACCATAGTCCACAAGTGGGTGGTCTTGCAAAACCATGAGATTGTTAATTTCAACTCTTCGATTTGTAAACCTATCAGCATAGCGATGCATCATGGTTAAAATTTGATCCGCCAGAATATCTTCTTCATCCAATGCTTCTTGTAGTTTTGCAAGGACAGTTAACCTAACGTTTTCTGGGTTACTAGCCATTGTAAAGAGAAGATACAATTAAAAAGTGAATGAGGAATTATTTTGAGTATGACAATCCCCAAGTAATGTGTTTATATATAAGCTAATGGCTTGTCAGATGTTGTCATAAATCGCGTGTATTATTTAGTGAAAAAAAATATTGTTGTTGAGTTGTCTTATCAGTTGTAGTACAATATTATAATTGCATTGAATTGTCATTCAATGTCTGTAAAAGCAATTGAAAAAGCATCTGATGTTGTCATAAATCGCGTGAAATATTTAGTGATAAAAAATAAAGTCGTTGAGTTGTCTTATCAGTTCCAGTACAATAATATATTTGCATTGAATTGTCATTTAAAGCATCTTAAAAAGCATCTGATGTTGTCATTTATTTGTCTTATCTGATACAGTAAATAGCAAATGAAATTTGAATTTCCTTTTTATATCTTGTTGTATATCGAAATTTGAATTTCCTTTTTTATATCTTGTTCTATATTTTACCATTTTTTGCATTGTAAGCATACTTTACACTTTAAACTTTTATATAACGTACTCTTTGATTAGATCTTCAAATAAATCGTAAAAACCAGAATCTTGATTCATATGATCCATTGAATACAATAAACAACACCTAATCTAGTACATTGGCAACCTTATTATTTTGACTTAAAACAAAAAAACAACAAACAAGAACACACATGGTTGGATAGGTGTTGTTAAACAACATCATTCGAGCATCTATATTGCCCTGTAATTGTTAATGAAGTTTTGCTTTTCAGCAATGCTTCTCAATAATTCTTGTCTTGCTCTGATCAAGTTGTTTGTTGTACGCATATCCGCTTCATGTGTCATTAGTAGAGCGTGTATTCCGTAGCTATTAAGGCTCATTGTAGGCATATTCTGCAACATTGTTATTTGTATCTCACGGATACGCATTTGTTCAAAATAACGAGTTAAGTTGCCCAACATTGTATTCGCTAGTGTGGCCTCGGCTTCAAGCTCCCTTTGCAGGTTGGAAACAATTGTTTTACGTGCATCATTCGCAGAATCAGCCATAAAATTTGTTAGTGGTAAGAAGAAGTGTGTTTGTGGGTGTGTGTTTGTGTGTGTGTATTTGTGTGTGTGTGTGTGATTTGATTGTATTGTATATGCAAAGCTAGTTGATATAGGGGTAATAGTTTGGCTAGTAACTATCAATAGCTAGATATGAATTTATGTAATGCCAAATGTTGTCATAGATAGCGTACATTTAAAAGAGATCATAGACATTTGAATTGACTAGTCTTTATCAACTGTAATACTTAATTATTGAATACATAGAAAAGATAGAAACATAATGTGTACGTTGAAAAGACATTGGTAATAGTGGATGAGTTACATGAACATTAGTACATATGTTTCTTTATATCTTGATGTTGAACTGCTTTCGTTTCCTCGATTTTTTGTTTTCGTTTCTGCATTTCATGCAGATAGCTGAGTGATTGAAATGATTTATCCGAAGATCCTTTAATCGATTTTAGCACCGTGCTAAGATATATCTTTGGACATGATAACTTGGTTTCCTCGTCTTCGAAGTGTTCTTGTTCCGCCCATTCAACCATTTGATTGAGAGTGTAATCATTTTGTGTTACCTCCCTTTTATTGTCTTCACTGTCACTTGTGTAGTTGGTTATGACATGTTTCATCATTTCTACTAAGCTAGCATTTGGGAAAATATATTTGGCAATAATAAAATCGACACCTAGGTGGTCAATGTAAATTTGCAATTTGTAATGCGCTGAAGATATATCAAACATGACATGCATATCATAGTTGTTTCTAAGTTTTACGGTTATTGAAAATCCATTGTGCGGTATTTTATAATAAAGAGCATGGATGTTAGTACCCAAAATATTTGACAAATATTGTTTCAGCTCTTCTAGTTTTATTCTTGGAATGTTGATGTTCATTGTTCCACCGTTGATGTACGTTGTGTCTTTTGTGTTATCGAGGACCAATTGACCATTATTATGAACCAAAAAATTGAAATTGGTTTGCGTATATGGTGTGGTAGGTATTGTTTTATTAATAAAACCTAGATCACCAAGAAGTTCATAGTAATTGAACTTTTTGTTTTTTTGTTTTTGCATACGATGTAGATAAGAGAGTGATTCTTCAAGTTTTTTTTAGTGGCTTCTGAAATGATACCTGCAAATGCTTCCTCCAATGACCCATCGTTTGGAATGAGCACCGTGCTTAGATCTATCTGATGATGAGAAACAAAAAGCTGGATCTTACCAGCAACCCTTGCAATGTCGTACATAACATTTGTATCATAATCATTCTTAATTTGTTTCAAACCTGACAATGTGTTGTTTGGTGGCAACGTGTAATACAAAGTAGTGAACCGTCTTGATATTTTTCTGGTAAGATAGGTAATCATATCTGCAAAATCTGTTGGTAGAACGTTTATATTGAGTATTGAACCATTTTGATAGGTTAGTGGGTTAAGTTTAAAACCGCCGTTGTGATGTACCTCGAACTCGAAAGTAGTATTATTAGACGTCGACATTTTGTCAAAGAAAGAAGTTTGAAATGAAATTTTATTTGTCAATCTTTTTGGTTGTATACATGTATATATATACTATTTTTTTAGTGCAAAGTTGATACGTCATGTTGTTGTCAGAAATGATATGTCATTTCGTTGTCTGAATAAAGCATTTTATTGAGTTGCCAACTCAATATTAATTGTTACAGCCTACATCAAGGAAATATGATGAAAAAGGTAAATTAGAATACAACAACATAATCATAATTTCTAGTTATTTAGTACAATGTACTTGATCCATCTAAATCTGAAGAAAACACCCTACGCCTAAATGGAATTGGCTCTTTTGCTTTATTAAAATCAGCCGAATTTTCTATACCAAACTTTAACCCACTTACTAGGCAAAATTCTTCCCTACCAAATTGAATAGTAAAATTATCAAGTATATGGTAACACAAAGGAATATTTTCATTTTCATTACCTGTTAACACTAATTGTTGACGCCACATAAAAGTATAAAATACAATTCTCAATCCAAACATCAATATCTAAAAAACAAACCAAAACATGTATAGCCTAATAACTCTTCACGTTTAGGTGCCCAAAATTAAACGCTAAATCGTTTTGATCAAAGTTAACTTACTCCTGCATGTCACAAAAACACGTGGTACCTAAAATTAAACATAAACATATATTACTAGAAATACAAACATCAAATAAAAAATACAAAATTACGTAACATACAATTTTTTTACCTCGATATCGCTCAAATCCATCTTGTTAACGTAGTAACCAAAAATCAATACTTTCACACAATCACCCGAAGCAAAAAAAAAACAACATAACAAACCCTCAAAAAATCTCTTAGGATATTCCGTTCAATAAACAATGCCTTATGGATTTTCACTGTAGATTGAATTTTACCTTACAACAAGTATGATATATAGGACATATAGGATACGAATTCTAGGAAAATATACAATTTACATACTGTTTGAAATGACATAACTTTAGCAGGCATTAGTCGATTTTCGTACAGTGAATTGGTAAATCAAAATTGGCATCAAAAAAAACTCACTTCCAAGGCAAAACCTAATATCAGAATGAAACAATTTTTTTTTAATATAAAACGAAACTCGCTCTTCCAAAAACGTGAGCAACTTTTTTAAATACGCGAGCAACTAAAATAATTTTTAGGGTTTGTTTCTTTCCTCCGATAATAACCAAGTTGTGTATATGATTGACACGTGTTACTCGAGTTACTAGCTCCTTCAAAAACGCGAGCAACATGGCCATTTTAGATATGTCAGATTTGATAGGTCTCTGCAAGAAAAGGTATTTGGCAGTTGGCCATTTTGGTAAATTCCGCATGAGAGCGCATAGCTATGCTCCAGCTCGGAAAACATTGTGGCAAATGTCACGGTCGGGAACTCGGGATCATAAAATGGACCTCTCCTTTATTAGATGGCTAGGTTATTCGGTCCATTATGTTTAAGATTTGCATTGCTTGTTAAATACATAGCAAATCCTTATTATGTAATCACAAAAACACAATTAATAATCTTTGCTATCTTACATGGTATCGAAGATTTAGGTTCAACCCACCACAAAATGGTTGTCCTCCGGTCATCGCTACTCGTCGATGATTTGAGGGATCCCGACCTATTTACTTTCTTTCGCTTTATAATTTTGTGTTTTATTCTTTTTATCTAATTTAAATAAAAAAACCCTAGAAAATCAAAAACTCTAGCCGTAGTAACACTTCTCATATATTTTTACCATCAATATATTCCTCACTTATGTCATACCATCAAAACTCTAGCCATTGATGGTAAAATAAATAATCTTCTTTTTATCTTTGCTATCTTACATTCCTCACTTATGTTTATAACGTTGTCTACGAATCCTTCGTCACCGAAAAAGACATGACACATGCCGACCTACACAAAGCATATACCATTAGAATTAATGCAAAACATATAATAATTTTAGGAGAAAGAGACAACTTTTTTTGTGCAAAAGGGTGAAAGATATATTAAGAATACCAAACATACAACAAATTCAAACAAGCTAAGTTGGACATGCCTAACTAGCAGATATGCCACAATCTTTACTACCAGATAATCGGATAACAAAGAAAACAAAATCTCTGATAGACTGCAATCTAAATCTCGGATATAACAGAGGAAACAGAGAGTGTTGCTCCAAACTTGATAACATCCCCAACCATGCAAAGACAATCACCCATAATTGCACCAGACCATAGCTTCATAACTATATTTCCAAACCCTTCTCTCATTTGATTATTCAACCAGCACCCACAATAACCAAACAAGAAGAAAGGCAGGCATCATTATGAAAGCTATAACCCCCATACCTCTCCACTAAGGGGCTATACCAGATACCTACATTTCCACCAATAGCACCAAGACTAATGGGGCGTCTGAGAACACACACCTTAGTGAGTACCAACCAAACCCCCATATAACTCAAAACTAGGATCGACCAAAAACAGTAATTTTTAAGGAACTTTGCAACATTCTGTATGCAATCTTTTTTTTTTTGAATGACTGATAATATATTGATATAAAAGAGTCTAGCAGGAGCTAGAAACTTAAAAGTACATAAGAAGACAAAAAGAAAGCATAAAGGTGCAATTCTGTATGCAATCTAATAGTGGATATGGTTTGGTGCTGAAAATTTATATAAGTTAATAAAACAAGCTAGCAGGTTATAATCGAGAAAATGAAGGTGGTGAAACCCTATGACTCTATGAGCAAATAACAAGCTAGGCAGAAGTATTCAAGACGTTCGTGATCTTTATAGAACGTTGGTGTAGAAATAATTTAATTGATATGATTGTTACTAATCGAATTTTTATCAATGTCACATCTTAAATTCTTAAGGCTATGCACTATGGGGGCACGACCGAGTCGGTCGACTGACAACCTTGTCGGTCGCCACCATAGTGCACGTGTCGGTCGTCGACGATTGAGAAGGCATTTCGATGGTGTAAACGACCATTGTTGTGTGCTTCTCTCTTTTTTTTGTCTGTGTGTATGTGTTTATGTGTGCGTGTGTTTGACAGTGAAAATGTGAAGAGGAAGAAGACGTGTTTTTAAAAGTTTTGTTTTAACTTTTTTTTTTTTGATATTTCATATTTATTTTATCATGTATCAAATATTCTTTTTTTAACTTTTTTTCAGTTTTTTTAACATTTTAAGAAAAAAAAGTTTAAACTGAAAAAAATAAAAATAAAGGTCGCCTTATAGTGGCAAAAAGTCGTCTATAAGTCATCAGAGAGAGAAAACAAACTGATGAGACAGAGTAAAATGTAGGTCGCTGGTAGTCACGATAGCGCATACCCTAATTGTCACACTTATAGTAGGTTCTGAAACGCATTCTTAAACTAAACTGGTAATTACTTTAGAAAGCTAGCATCCAAGCAATAGAGAAAAGTTGATATCTATATTTACATTATAAAGCATTCGAGACATTCTATATTTAGAAAGTCTGAAAATTTAGACTTTTTCTCCTTCTTTTTATGGAAATATCATTTTTAATAACAAACACATCCATCTAACAACTTTGTAACAACTTTTTGTTATGTGAAAAAACCACCTTTATTTTTAAATTGAAATATTTTTTTATCTATTTATTTTTTTATGATTTAATTTCACCGTATTTTTTAAAATTTTATGCTCTTTAATTCAACATCCATTTTTATTAATTTTCAATTTTGTTATTTTTAATGCCTCCGAAACCGCTGCTTTACGCGGGTACGGTTCTAGTATATCATAAATTGTTTAATGATCTAATGAATAATGAATAAATAATGTTAATTCATTTTTCATCAAAATAAAAAACCTCACATTCATCATTATTCTTTAAATTAAATATCAAACCGTTAATCTTTAAAAGTTGATTTCAACATGATAGGTGAAGTAGACCAATCAAATACACGTTAAATTGATAAATATTTTTCTTTTTATCAAAATTAATGGCTTACTTTTTTTTCACTCCTCACATTACATAGAATATGACCTGTCATGCTGAAACCAAACTTGTAAGGATATTTTTCCTAAATCATACAGTCACTTCAAAATAGTTTCGACGAACTTTTTTCGAATGTTTTTTTTAGCATTGAAATCTACACCCTAAAAAATCACATGTGATTTATAAAATCAGAGTTGATTTATTATTTTGAGAATCACATGTGATTTGTGAAATGACCAGGGTTCTAAATAGCGGCGCCATAGCGCGCTATAGCGGCGATATAGCGCGAGGCGTAGCCTCCACGTTACGAAACAGGCCAATGCGTCATCTTGAGGCGTGGCGTGCAATAAGGCGCCATATAGCGCGCTATAGCGCGCTATAGCGTGAGTTTTTTGAAGCTTTAAAAAATTTCATGAATTTGAGCTTATTTACAAGTATTTATGCTTTGGGTTGTATGGGATTCGGGCTTAGTAACCCCGTTACTCAATTTTAATCCTAGTAGCTAACTAATATTGACCACTCTATAAATATTTTTTGCCGCCTTGAGTCACGCCTTAAAAACGCTATGACGCAACGCCTCACGCTAAAGCTTGAGGCTTGGCTATGCCGCTACGCCACGCTTCACGCTATTTATAACCTTGGAAATGACACATAATTTTTAAAAGAACAAATCATATGTGATTTTTCCAATCACAAATTTTAACACTAAAAAAAATTCAAAAAAAGAAGTTCATCGAAAGTATATTGAAGTATCCGTCTACTGAAAAATAAAAAAATTCTTGTGGCGATCTGTGTTTATTTTGTCACTTAACGCTTTACCGTTCGCAAAATATTTAATTTTTTATTAAAAAATGAAAAGAGAGTTTTTTTTATAATAAAATGATAAATGACTAACATTTGTTCATTGGATCATTTGTGATCTATGTTAGGCCTTAACTCTTCATACATACACGGTGTGATACACGGTTTGTTTATAGAAATTTGTTTTTTTATAACGGTGATTGTATAAGAAGCTAGCGATGCTAGAAAACAATTCAAAAAGACTTCGAGTTTTAAAAGGTTTGCTACACGAATCTATCCAATATACGAAAGCTTCATGTTTCTACTTGAAACCCATGTAAGCGAGGATAGTTTGATTTCGTTGAAGAGGAGTGTGGCCACTTACGAGAGAAGAGAATGTTGTTTCTACAACTCCAAAGATGGCAAATGATGATATATTTGTCGTATGCCATTCCAAAACCTCATGATTTTAATAGATATAAAGATGAAAGACCACAAATTCACACAAATATTCCGATAGGATTAGTGACCAGATTTATCAATCTCTATGAAAGTGAAAGAAATCACTTTTTTTTTACGGCAAAAGATAATTATATAAATAAAAGGCTATTAACAAAGTGTTAGAAGTCAAAAAAGTACAAATACAATACTAGAAATAAGCAAAAAACCTACACAAACATCTTCCCAATGCTTTAACTGCGAGGCTACAAAAAAATAAAAAAACTCTTGCCTCCAGTACAAGAGAAAAATCTCGGCTCACGGAGGCCAAGCCACCGGTTTTCACTCCGGAGCGTTTTTTATGCAACCCCAAACAAGCCTCGGGGAACACGAGAGGATAAAAAACAAACGTCATCCTAAATCATTACTCGGGAGAAGCATAGGGGATTTAAGCTAGTCAATCCATTTGCAGATCATGTGACCCCTATGATGAAGCCAAGAATACGAGGAAAGACAAATGCTGTCGAAAATGTCACTTTTCCTCATCGGGTGTGAACGAAAAGTAAAGAGAAGAAGAAATAATAACTGATAAGCGCCGAGACTTATTTTTAACCACCTGCCACGAAGTAAACCAACCTTTCTAATGCTCATACGAAGTAATAGGAGGAAAATAAATATCACACCATTTACGAACAAGCATCCAAATGTCCTTGGCAATATTACACTCAAAGAAAATATGATTTGAAGATTCCATGTTACCATTGCAAGAGGGACAAGAGATCATATGAATATCAATACCGCGGAAAGAAAGATTTAACTTATGAGGCAAGCGATCCAAAATTAACCTCCAAATAAAAATATTGACCTTTCGAGGAATGTTTTTGTCCCAAACTGTTGATGGAGTCAAAGAAGGGGGAATCTTCAAATCAATAATGCATCGAGCGTCCTTTACAGAAAAAGTTCCATCAGTGCCCAACGACCACACACAAGTATCTTCAACTTCATTAATGTCTGCAGAACTAATTTCAAAAAGAATGTTGAGTAAATCAGCGGAATTTCGAGCATCAAGGTTAGGCCTCGACCAATTCTAACGCCATTGGCCATGATCAATGCGGTCAATAATAAGACAATCTTTCACACGCTCCAATCGGTATAACCTATTATATCGAATATAAAAAGGAGAACCTCCTACCCAAGTATCTTTCCAAAAACGGATACGCGTGCCACAGCCTGCTTGGAAACGAAAAGAACTATTAGGAATAATGTTATTCGAGTTTAGAAAATTAGAGGAGCCAACTATTCTAGCCCACGTACCATTATAGATGCAACCATTGTTATCAAAGCCACCTTCCTGACCATGTAAAGCTTTGATAACTTTAACCCATAGCGCGTTCTTGTGCGATAACAACCTCCAACGCCACTTTTGAAGAAGTGCGAGGTTAAAAGCTTTAAGACTACCGATGTTTAAACCGCCGTTATCATAAGAAGAAATGACATTTTTCCGTTTAATCCAAGCTAGTTTTCTAGCTTCGTGAGAACCTCCCAAAAAAAATTTGCTCGGGATCTTTCCAAGGAATTTATAACAGATTCAAAGACCTTGAAGATCGAGAAGTAATGGATACCGAGGCTACCAAGAACAGCTTTTATTAATGTGTGACGGCCCCATATAGAAAGGAGATTATCCTTCCACGAGGATAACTTCGAGTGAAGCATGTTCAATAAAACCTGCCAACTCGATGTCAAAATCATATTAGAACCAATGGGTAACCCAAGATAAGTAAAAGGAAAGGATCCTGAAGCGCATCCAGAATTATTGGCCATGAAAGAGACATCAACATCCGAAACCCCAATGCCATAAACATTCTATTTATGTATGTTAATTTTTAAGCCCGAAGCTAAGTAGAAGACCTGTAAAACACGAATGATATTGTCTAAATCATTAGCATTACATTCCGTAGTGATAATCGCGTCATCAGCAGAAAATAGATGAGATATAGTTACTTCAGGAGAACCAAATTTGACGCCAACCCCTCCATGACAAGAATAAAAAGAAAAGGCGAGAGAGGATCTCCTTGAGGCCACGTTTGATAGAAAATTCCAAGGTAGGACTACCATTGACGAGAACCGAAGCCCAGGATGAGGATAAACAAGCTCTAATCCAAGAACGCCGTTTAGAGCCAAAACCAAGATTAAGAAAAAAGTCTAAATATTTACAGCTCACCGAGTTAAAAGCTTTCTCAAAATCAACCTTGAAAATTAACAACTTTTTTCTTCTTTTTTTTGAACTATTCGACAATCTCACTAAGAATAAGAGGACCGTAAAGAATTTGACGACTAGCTATGAAGGTCGATTGCTCGTGACTAACAATCTTATTAATCACCTTAGATTGCCGATTAGCTAGAATGTTAGCTATGATTTTGTAATGAACGCCTATGAGAGAAATGGGACGAAAATCTTTGATGAAAATAGGGTTGCTAACCTTTGGAATGAGTGAAGAAAGAAGAATTAGATCCATAAGGCAACGAACCAATATCAAAAAAAATATTGACATACTCCAAAATGTCAACTTTAATATCATCCCAATATTTCTTCACAAAAGCAAAAGCGAAGTACATTTATATCATGTGATTCTTTGGTATTCATGTGTCAACAAATGTATGTAGATTCATTGCTTTCGCAACCCAACCCATGTATGTGATAGGTTGTAATGCTCAACAAAAACAGCTTAAAAGCATGAGCAACGATATTGTTAAACATATTGGTAATTTCTAACTCATGTATGAGGATTTGAATTCCTTACTTGGATAATGCTTTGGTTCACGCTGGATGAGGTCGTAAGGAAATTAATGAGCAAAATTGTTCAACTTGACAGAATGACAGATTGCTACGTCTTTGCCTCCTGTTGACTTGCATTGCTATTAAGTTCAAAACTGCAAAAGTCAGTCTGGTTACAGCAAGGACAGAAGCCTAATCAAAAGTAACCGGTATATCTCACAAATTTAACTGGATTGGTATAAAAAGCATCAAAATGGGCATTCTTATAAAATGTTTGAGTATCTGAGTTTCACAATATGACTTTTGAACTTCTATCAATATAAAAAGTGTTTTTTTATATACACTATTTAATAGTTTTTTCTTTCTTATAACAGCTTGGGACTAAGAATTCCAACAATTATCATTTATTAGTAGTATGATTTACAATGCAAATGTCGGTGAAAAGGCTTACAGAAGAGGGGTAGATAATTTTTCTTTCTTTTTGCCGCCCTAATATAATCAGTTATGTTGCAGCATATATTCAAAATGGCCATGTTATACAATTTCAATATTTACTAGGCTTTGTTTGTATTGCAATCCACAGGATAGAACTGGCAGTCTTATGCCCTTTACGAGATCGAGTGTCCACTCTGGTCCTTATAATTAGACGCTTGAATCTGGTCCCATGTTTGTCAAAACCAGGTGACCTTGAGCATCATCAAACCAGATAAACAAGACTTGCGGTCCTGTGACAAAGTAAGTTGATGGACTTACGAAAACTCCCTGTGAATCTGCAACATGACACAATATATGAAAACGGCAATAACAACCCTGGTTACTTTTGAATGGTCGAATAAGGTTTGGGGTTTATCTATAACGGGTCAAATGGCTAGAAAATTAAAAATTAAGTTTACAAGCAGGACAAAAGTGTATTAGTAACACATATCAACCCTTGAACAATTTAAAAAAAAAAAGATTTATAGAACTGGTAGTAATTTTGTAATCATTTAAGATATCGATAAAATAATAAAAGCAAATGGAAATAATTAAGTGTTTGAGAACGTAAAAAAAAAAACTCTTTTTGACCCACTACCTACCCCGCTCAATAGCCATCACTATAGTTTACAACAGACAAAACAAAGACAATAAAAACTGAATCAGCAAAGCTGTTGCCACAATGTACGATAGGGCTCCAATCATTTCAGATCCTTTGGACATGATCCTCACTCATTAACTACAATTCTACAAATTAAATCAATGAATTATTTAATAACTTGACATTCTTGCTTTAAATTAATAAAAGTGGCAATCTTGTCACATAAGAAGTTGCTGACCTACATATTTTAAACAAGAATTTGTTATACGCAACCGAAATGAAAAACGCATTACTACCTAATAGATGCATGAAGTCCAAATGATCCCTTGCTAAGCCCAAAAGCATGTTGTCATTCCTTGAATAATTCACACATCATCAACCCGCATTTTGACCATATTAGGGAGTAATCAATGCATAGAACGAATATCACCTGCCATCAAGGCAAAGCATAGATTTATCTCTGATAAAGGTGAAGATCAGGAAGAACGCCATTAGAAAACATCATACTCAAAAAGACTTTTGCTTTCATTTGTCAAACATCTTTGTACACAATCTAGTTACAACAGCACTATAAACTCTCATATTGCCTTCAATACCCCACGTTAACCATTTCAGAAAAGATCACCATTGCCGCTTCGGGATCACCCTTTACACAATGTGCATTATAAGTATCGTATAAGACAGCTTTTCTTTAATACAAAATTATACTCCCGTAAATACAACAAAAACATTTTTATCAGCATCATGTAAATTTCCATAAACACATAAACCCATTTATAAGAAATAATAAGTAACCGCGACAGGCGTCAAATCCACGTGATACCATTTCATCAAGTAACTCGAAAGCTTTGGAAATTTCCGCGTGCTTTACAAAACCGTTAATAAGAATGTTGTATGACACTTCATCAGGAATTTTTTTTTTAAAAAAGTTTAAATTACCCACCTTTTTTTTTGGGGAATTTTTTTTTTTTTTTTGAGAAGGATTTGGGGGGGGAGAGGGATTTTTTTGCTTGGGGTTTGATGGGAAGAGGGTGGTTTGAGGGATTTGGTTTTGTTTTTGGATTCTTTTGGGTTTTGGAGAAGTTTTTTTGTTTTTGTTATTTTTTTTGGGGTTTTTTTTTTGTGACAACAATCATCAGAACCATCAAAGACTCTTGTAGTTCCATTGTTTACCAAAGGCCCTATATAATCACAGTATATGTAACAGATACGGTTTTCTAAAACCACAAGCTTCCATTTCCCCTTCAATGCAAACATCGATTTCATGAGTCCGGCTTCACATAAAGAATTTCATAAAGTAGTATAGGTTTACAGCATTAGGATTACTAATCCACAATCCCTGTGTTAGCAACTATCTCATAGCCTTGTCCTAATTTTTTATCTGTACAAAACCATAAATCCAAGAAATAAATTGTGACATTAGTCGGATCGATCCCTTTATCTGTTACCTGATAACAGCTGATACAGTCTCGTGAGTCCGAACAGTTTTGCATATTTATTAATCATAATATTGTACAGAACAATATCAGGAATTCCCACATCATTACTTTTTATTTTTTTTTTTTCTTTTTTTTTTTTTTTTTTTAAAAAAAACTTAACAGATCAAAATACATCCATGCCCAGACAACGGTCGTCCCACAGAGTCCCCCAGTAAAACGGCCCGTGAGGCAAGAGATATTTGGAAGAATCTTTGTACACAATTCCATGTAACCCTGAATCGCTCTATGTACATCACCTTGTTTTGACATAGACGGAATATTAATAGAATACTGACATCATCGGGTTATAACCCAACTAAATTCCATCTCATAAACCAAATTCAAACCTTCATCAAACGCCCAATTCTACAAAACTGCTTACCAAAACACTATAATAAGACATAATTTAGCTCAAAACCACGAGAAATCTTCTCGTCACGCAAACTAAAGCCTTCCTCAACTTTGCAGCTGCAATTCCCAAAAAGGGGGGGGGGGGGTTGGAGAATGATTTTTTTTTTTTTTTAAATAAAAAAAAAAAAAAAATTTTTATTTTTTTATTTTATAATGGGTTAAATGAGTTATAATTATATTATTTTTAATTTTTTGTGTGTTTTTTTGGGGTAATATTATTTTTTTTTTTAAATTTGATCAGTAAAGGTATACGTAATGCTATCAGGCTTCAACTCTTTGGAAGTCTTTGTTTGAATTAACTTTATTGCCCCATTTATCATAACCAAGTACACGAAAACCTTTAGATAGGTTTTATACGTTACTGTGTTCAGCTCGACTCCATGCTTATCATGTCATACGTCAACTTCAACCATCTGCAATAGAACCCCTACACATAGTCCATTAATAAGAATATTATAGCTGTATGCATCAGGATGAACTCCCTAACTCATCATCAAACAAAAAAGGATTGAGCGATATGGCTACAAACCCCATTTTTAGAAACTGGACAATGACAGTATTAAAATGAAGAAACAAGAGCGATGAATCGATGTAACAAAGTTGACTGCTTCCTGCATCAGGGATTGCTTACATCATAAACCGTCTAACATGAATGGAAGTTGTTAGTTGCTCTCTCGGATCCCGCGCTCCTTGTGTCATGGACACGTCCCACAATGATATAGTATGCCATCAAATTATGTAATAAACTGTTTGTAGGTCAATATAGAAGGCAGAAAGTACAAATCTTCATCTTGCGATGACGAATAGGGCTCGTGCACCATCTCAGATCTAGAGTAAGCACATGCAGCATGTCCCAAACAATTGCTGTTGCTTCCCAGCCCTTGAAGCTAACCAAAAGCACTCACAAAGCGAAGGTGCAGATCCAAGCCTATTACACAAATAACAAACATACATGTTCATTACCATTGTAAGGATATCATATGAACATGTTTTCTTCGTATCCAAAATTTCATCAAAATTTGGTTTTTTAGTTATTCATAAATACAAAATCTTATAAATGGGTTTAAAGCCATCCACCCCCCACCCCCAAAAGTAACCGACTTTCTAGAATTGGCACGCATAGTCACCGTACTATTTTTTTGGTCAATCAGGTCACTCTTGAACTAACAAATCGGTTGTCCTCGGAATCTGGGTCACTTTGTAACTGGGATTATTCAAATATCCAGTCACCAATAAGGTAGAATGTAGAAACGATATGAAGAAGTTTAGGTACGCAACTTACTAGATAAATTCAATCCATGCCTACAAACTACAAAAAATTGCATGTTCAATGACATCATGGTAACCAATTCCCCGAATACAATCCAAGTAACCGTTATTAGAAAGTTTTTGTTACCTCTTTAAAATACAATCCAGGTTCAGTGAAAAAAAGTTATCGATTTGAATTGCTGGAACACGCCAGCATTATAAATCGATAAGAGACGCATTGGCAATAAATATATACTCGTATTCTTTAACAGTAACCAAAAAAAAAAAACACTCAAACAGGGTAGTAAGGAATCCAAGTATCCTTGACGTTTGTGGTCATGAATAATACCTTCGCAAAACTGCCACCGCTAAAATATTGTGATGGCTATGACATTCTAGACAACGTTTGGACAGAAATGGAAGAATGAGATATAACAAGTAACAAGCAATATAAGCGCCGTCACTACATAAAAGAAGGAACTAAATCACATTGGATATGTAATGGGTACGTATATCAACATTTCAATCTTGCTAAAAGGGCTTCTTGAATCTTGATCCAAGTTATTCCAGATGCAATTGCCATTCTCTAATTCTCATTTAGTACATCTTAGCCATATAACTACATGCTTAAAGAAGTGAATGATGCTGCCAACTAGGATTGCCATACATAAAGTTTAAAAATGCTTTTCTTTAATCGAAACTTGTGTTGCAATGATCAAACACAGCGATTATATGCATATTTTAGTTTATGCAATGCAGCTTGAAGCATGTGATAGAAGATCGATTTGAGATGATCACTCTCTTAATACGTAATTAAACTAACAACTAAACTATTATTACTTTGAACTAACTTTTCATTTCATTTTCTTCTCTGCCTTGATTTATAACCAGACGTACATATAAATAGCAAGACAAATGCAACTAACCTACTATCCTAATCTTTAGCAACAACACAAGGAACGTGGGACATGACTCAATAAGTAAACACGAAATGAAAACATGGCCTAAAGTAGTGGTCCACTTTATTCTTCCGAAAATAATGCATGGCAAAAGACTTGGTCTTGACATGGGAAAACAAACGAAATGTTGTTCAACTTTCTGATGAAGACTTGGTTTTGACATTACGAACGTATCAGCATGGCTAATAATCTAGTGGCACATCTTATGATGAATTAACCACAACAACTAGCTAATAAGTTGATAAGTTAATCACTAGCATCATCCTACCAGTGCACAATTATTGTACAATAACATCTAAAGCCAAGGTACTTGGATTCTCTACAACCTTACTTGAATTACTGTTCGTGACTGTTAGAAAATATACGCATTGCCAATGTGCCTCCTGAAACGCTCGTTCTTATCTTATTGCTAAGTTCCACATTGGTTACTAAATAAGCAAACTGCTATATTTTCGTCACTTTTTAATCAACCGCGACCTAACTAATGTCCAACATTTCTTAAACTACACTACTTTTACTAAACATTAACAATAAAGCCAGCACGAAACAACTCGCACACCCTAAATAAAAACATACCTTCATCTTGCAGCATCTGCACGAAATTCGCCCGCAACAGCTTAAACCTCCCTTGTTTCGCCAAAACATGAGCAACAACAAACTGACAACCCCTCAAATCCTTAGCCCCATCCTCCCTCTTCAAAAGCTCAAAAACCTCGACAGCTGAATCCGGATCATTCTTTCCCAACAAACCAATAACTTTCTCAATTTGACCCAAATCCAAATCTTTATACCCGTTTCTCGCATAATTTAGGTCAATACCCAATTTTTGAAAGAATGGGTTGTTTTTTGTTGTGGGTGAGTGGTTGGTTAAAACCGGGGTGGGTTTTGAAGGGTTTAAGAATGATGGTTTGAAGGGGTGATGGAGAAGTAATCTAGATTGGTGTTTTATGCGATTCAGCATTAATTGCTTGTGTTTTTGGCATCGATAATATAGTTAATTCCCTAGGGTTTTAGAAGGGTTTTGGGGTTTAGGAAGATGAAAATAACTTTTGTCAAAGAAAAACAAAGTTTAAGGTACAATTTAAAAATCTGTTAATAATGTTTGTTTTTACACTAGCATCCTCGCAATCATACAGAAGCAAATAATATCAGACCAATTGATTTAACTCTGTGGTTTGGTACTAGGAGTCTAGGATGGTCACGACAGTTGTGGGCTTTGTGTGTATGATGTTCACGTGTGTGTTGCAACTAGTTGGGCTTTATTGGGCTAATATCGGATTAGAAGATCCAATCTTTCAAGATTTTGGATCTTCTCTCACGGACATAGGTGTTGATCAGTTCGGTTAATTTTTCTTACGTAAAATTGAACCGAACATAATTCAAATTGAATTAAACAGAACCGAAAACCAAACCAATATAAATATATGAATTTAGTTTTCAGTTTAGATTGCCAAAATCATAACCGAATAGAAAACCGAATATTTAATACGGTTCGGTTTTAACAAATTTGGTTCGATTACAAATTTAATTCGCTTATTTTCGATTATGTCCAGTTTCAGTTTTCGATTCCTATAGGTTTTAACCGAATTGATCAAAGAAAAGATCCATACAGAACAACATCAAATCAAATAACAAATCATTTGATCTCAACTATTATTTTTATCTAAGGGTTTAAATTCATTGTTATTTTAATATAATTAAAAAAAACTCACTTTCATTCTATTTTTTAAAATTAAAAAATCTCGTAAATCGTTAATCGTTACGCAAAACTAATTATACCATCGCGACGAGAATTAAATTATCTTTCTATAGATAGGCATTTCTATATACTTTCAACGAAGTTTTTTTTTTCAATTTCCGCAATGAAAAATCACATGTGATTCAAAAAATCACATGTGGTTTAATTACTTTAAAATTCACACATAAATTTGTGGAATCACATGCGATTTATAAATTTATGAAATCACACGTGATTTGTTACTTTATAAATCATATGTGAATTTGTGAAATCACATGCGATTTTTGAAATCACACGTGAATTTTTAAACAACAAATCACAAGTGATTTTACAAATCACGAGTAATTTTTTCTAGAAATTTCAAAATTAAAATATCGTCGAAAGTAAATGAAAATGACTGTCTACTGAAAGACAAAAATATTCTCGTCGTTACTTTGAAAATCACATGTGATTTTGTGAAATCACATATTATTAATGAAATTATATGTGATTTTTCTATAAAATTTCGGGTTTGATACCGTTATTTTCCTTGAACCTGAGACGGTAGAGCTACTCAACAGAGTCTAACGGGTTATGAGCAGTATTGTTATGACACATAGATCCACAAATGTGATTTTCAAAAGAATTAGCTTTTTAATTAAAAAGGCTAATGGTGCAGCTTTTGCTCGTTTACCTTCTACTACTATGTAAATAAAAATAATAAATAATAATAATTACGTATTTATATTGTAAAGAAATCAAAAAAAAATCACAAGTGATTTTACAAATCACGTGTGATTTTTCTAAGCGAAATTTCAGCACTAAAAAATTGTCGAAAATGTATCAAAGTGCCTGTCTATTGAAAGATAAAAATATTCTCGTCGTGATGATGTGTTTTTTGTAATTTGATGATTTACCGTTTGCAAGATATGTTGTTCTTTAAAAAAAGTTGAAATATGAGAAGAGGAAAAGCTACCTTTGGATTGAAACAGGGATGAGCATTCCCGAATCCCGAAACCGAACCGGAATCGTATCGGAACCGTACCGATTCCCGGTATACGGTACGGTACCGGGACTACGAAATAAGGTGAAAAAAAATCGGGACCACTAATTTGGTACGGGACCGGTACCAAATCGGGAAATTCCCAAAAAAAAGGGGAAAAACCCGATTTCCCGGTACCTATACCGGTACCGGTACCGGTATCCGAATCCCGTTCGGTACGGTACCGATACCACTAATTTATGCTCGGGAAAAAATCGGTACCACTAATTCGATACGGGACCGGTACCGTGCTCATCCCTAGATTGAAATAAAATAAAAAAGATCATCTAATGTTGATAATTAACATCATGAGTCATGTTGAGATTATTGCGAATAGAGGTTTAATTTAAAATAATATAAATTTCTTATTATGATGGTCCACTCTTTCTTTCTCACTCACAACAATCTCAACATGACCTATCATGTTCATTTTGAACGTTAGAAGATCCTTTTTCGAAATAAAATAAATGACTATGATTTGTTTTTTTTTCTAACACACCTTAATATGAAGAATCATATAAGGAAAATATTACTCCACATTCCAATCTTTTAACTCTTCCTAAAAAGAGTGTCACTTACTAAAGTAACTTTGTGAAAGTGACTTTCACACACACACGATTCACGTATATATTCAAGACACGTCACTTTTATGCACATTAGGTATTTTTTTAAAAGCAATTTTTTTACTCTCAAATTTACATGGGATATGAGTATGACTATTTACATTTAGCCGGCTTCATAGCTCGCTTCGACATGATTGAATATTGTTGTTGCTTTGTTATGACAAGAATTTCAATATGAACATAAATGAAGTGGCGTAGCCAAAACCAAATCTAAAGTGGTTCCTATATTTAGTTAATATAACGATTATGAGACCCAACTACTAAACAGGGTGAGTCGTCGATACTATATTTTGTGTTAAAATTAAAAACAAAACGCTTTCTTTAATATTAGATAAATCTAATAGGTAATGACAACATATGATTTGATATCGTAACACTTTGCACATAAAACTTGTAACAAAAATATTTCCGGCAACAGTTTTCGTGTATATTTTTTTTATCGAATTCATTCTACAGTCAGATTTGTCAATAAAACAGGATAAGAAAATCAGTAACAAAGGAAAAAGAAAAAGAGGCACAAAATATATCTTTACTCTATTGACTAAACTATGTGGCACTCTCTAAACCGACAAAACTGTGTCATCTTTTATATAATAAAAGAATGACATCAATTAAGAGTTTTATTATAAAATTAAATCTATTGAGAAAAAAAATAGAATAATAAGAACGTTTGATTTTGCCAAGTAGGCAAAATCGTGCGATATGATTGTTGATAAAAAGTCAAAATTGAATTAACTTGGTTAAAATTGAAAAATTTTGTGGAGAAATATGGTGAAAAAAACACATAAATTTATAAAAAAAACCTAAAAAAAGGTAATTAATAAAACTTTAGTGATTTTTAATTTTAAATAAATTATATGGAGTTAAATGTAACTTTATAAATTTACAAGTTTTATTATAACTTAAGAAAACAAACAAATAACCACTTAAACTTTATACCTCTAGACTTTATATTTTAAAACACAACAAACGTTAATAATTTTTTTACTTCCAAACAAAGATTTAACTGTATCTAATGACATCTCAAATTTACCTGAAGACTTTTTGATGGATATTTCATTATCGGCCTGAAATCATGTTGTACAACCAAATAGAAAAACAACGAAACACATAAAATATCATAAATAAAGAAAAAAGGTTTTCTAGCTATTCATTGATGGGTTCAGAAGAATTGCATTTTTTTCCTTTGGTTAAATATAAATACGTACTAAAGTTCTAACATTTAAATTTCTCAAAAAGCCTTTATTCCATTGACATGTGTATATGCCTATAAATCATATACACCAATCTGAGCCACTTTTATATCTTAAAAAAATATTGATGACGGAAAAATAGGTAAAACTCTTTTTACATTTGTATATGTATTGAAGATATATAATATGTAAATCTTTGTTTGACCAAAATATATTGTATGCACAATACATAATACTTATTTGAGTTTTTTAGTTTCTATATTCTATAAATATTGACGCTTTTAATAATTCAACTTGATGTTTTTAAATTCGAATGCGAAGCTAAAATTTTACATGTTAACATGAATGCTAAATATAGTTGACACACTCATGCAATAATAATAAAACATAGACGAACAACTCATGTTGTTCTTCTTTATGAGTTTAAGAATATCCCGAAAAAAAATTATTTTTACTATATTATTACATTTTATAAGTTTATCGCATGCGTTCACAGATTTTAATATTAAATACGGCTAACTTATTATTAACATACAACAATATAATTGGCAAACATGGAGATTAATGTAACATTTCTCATTTTCAGGTTATTTATGACTTTAATTAATTCCATTATTTATTTTTAGAGTTTTACGCGTTCGCTTTTAATTATTATCTTATAGTTAAATCTCGTAAACTAAAAATCAACGTTCAATATAAACGGACACCAAACAAATTAAAATTTACATCAAGCAAGTGTTATATGATTATTTGGAGTATAATATATAACTTTTTGTAATTTATTTTTGTTGGTTACGTAAAACGCTTACGTTTCGCACTAAATTACATTCGGGCATACCCGGAAGCACCTTTACCCATCTACACTCAAACAAATACCCACTTTTATACTCAATACCCAAAATTAACTTATTTTATTTATTTATAACACCTCAAAACCGGATCCAACATATATGTGCAAGAAATAAAATCTTAAAACCCACTAACTCTTCATTTACAACTCATACCTTACACAAAGTGTACCCTAAATCCAACTATTCCATAAATTGGCACATCATGTGTACCCTAACTCTTACAACCTTGTACTTCAAAGCACCAAGCTCCCATGGTAATGGTTAAGCTTGTTTAGGTATTCTACTTGATATATAAAGGAAGTCATACAACTAGCATCCATTTACATTCACTAAATAATTCACCAAGAATCAAAAACTCTTTCTTTTTATGACCAAAACCCACGGCCAAACTTTATCAACTAGGGTTTCATTTTCCTTTTGGTTCTAAGGTATTCCAAGCATACAAGGGTTCATTCTAAGTATATCTAAGGTTACTCAAGGTGTTAACAAGCTTGGATTTGGGTTTAACAAAGAACTATCAAGAAAACATATCTAGGGTTTTCTTGATTAAGGTTTTGATTTTGGAAGCTTGGTTGAGGTTTATTTCTCGGGAAACTTTTTTAGGATAACCGCCGAGCAATTCTCGTTTACCGGTGTCTTTGTCAACTCAATCATCTTATCCTTGTCATTGAGGAGCTTTCTAAACATTGGTGCAAATTTGGGCATGTGTAGGAGAGCGTCCGCGAAACTTAGCTCGAAATGGAGATTCCGAAAAATCTCCATAAATTTTGAAGCTAGAAGATTGTCTTTTTCACGGAGCTTTTCTTTGTTGGCCCTTGAAGGATAAGGCAAGGTTGGTTTAGTCTTTGAAGCAACAACGGGCTCACCAATTTGGTCATTAGTTTGGACCACTGGAGGTTGGATGTTTTCGGTGCTTGGTTGCACCGTATCCTTTGTCACCTCGGGTTCATTTTCCTTCTCTTTAGGAGGAGAAGAAATTTGAGGTCCATTATAGGAAACACCGCTTCGGGTAGTGATTGCTTTCACATCACCTTTCGGGTTAGCAATGGTGTTGCTTGGAAGAGAACCCGAACCCGAAGTAGAAGCGGTATTACTATTTACGAATTTGGTGATCAGGTCCGTTATATTTGCCATTTGATTTTGCATATTTTGCATAACCGCGTCATTAGCTTTGACGTAGTTATCAAAATCGGGCTTAGACACACCTGGTGCTGGTGGAACTGGAGCTTGGTAAGCTGGAGCTTGAAAAGTCGGGGGTTGATTAATCTGGGGTTGGTAAACTTGTCCTTGATTGAAATTATTACCCCGATTTTGGTTAAAATTGTTCCCCCGATTTTGGTTGAAATTGATCCCCCGATTTTGGTTGTTTTGATGGTTTTGCATAGGAGGAAAACCGGGAGGTCGAATTTGGTTAGCAACCATCTGAGGTCGGTAACTGGCATTCCCTTGGTTGTAGTTAACTGCGGCGGCTTGTGACACGTATTCTTGGATATTGTCACGATAAATGTTGCCATCGGTGGCTGGACAATTTTGGTAAGAATGACCACCCCCGCAAGTTACACAACTTTGCTCGACTGCTTTTACAGGAGCGGGAGCTGGAGTTTGGTTTTTCTTATCGAGAATCAATGCTCTAACCATATCTTTCAGCTCAGCAACATCGGATGAAACTGCTGGGGTAGAAGAGCTCGTACTCACTTTTGAAACAATGGCCTTGCTTCGTGATTGACGAACTTTGGACTTGCTCTCGATGATTTTTAGGCATTCTCGAGGCATTTTATCCAGAAAGTTACCACCCGCAGCGGAGTTCAATGAATCTTGATCATTCGAATTTAGGGAATTATAGAATGTATCGAGTTGATGCAATTCTGAAAACCCATGATGCGGGCATCCCCTAAGAAGATCATTGAATCGGTCCCATGCCTCGTAAAACGTTTCATCAAATTTTTGTTGAAATCTTGTGATTTCATTTCGAAGATTTGTTGTTTTAGAGGGAGGGAAGAATTTGTTAATGAATTTCGAAACAAGATCATCCCATGTAAGAATCGATTGAGGGGGCTCTTTTTCAAGCCAAATCCGGGCTGCTCCCTCGAGGGAAAATGGGAAAAGCATAAGCTTAACCGACGTACTCGGGACGTTCGGAAACTTCATCGTAGAAGTGATCTTGTTGAAATATCGGATGTGAGCATGTGGGTCTTATTTATCGTGTCCAAAAAATTGTTTGTTTTGAACAAGGTTAAGTAGACCATGCTTGATCTCAAAGTTGTTCGCAGTAATTTCGAGAACAACGATCGCATCCTCGTAACCCTCAGTGGGTGCTTCGAGCAATTGCGCCATAGTACGATTATCGGCCATCGTAACTATAGGAGGATTGAAAAGTTCTTGGTTATTATTTGGTTTCTCAAGATTTGGTGGTTCAACAGAAGTTTGTCGGACTTGTTGTTGTCGACGTTTACGTCTTGAGAACGAGTGCGCATGCACAAAACAGGAATTTAAAAAGAAAATTTACACTAATTTTTTTTTTGGTTTTTTTTTTCAATGATTTATTCACAATGATTTTAACGGACAATGAGATAAGACAACTTCACCACTAATCCCTTACTTCACGGTAGCTCTCAAAAAGATAAACGCACAGGTGAGCGGAGGAGTAGGAATAGCGCGAAGCTTATTTCTCCTTTCGGGTCGTAGTTCCTTGGAACAACCCTCCTTATACCCACTTTTTAGCTTGTTTAACTTTTCAAGGTGAGCCGTACGTCGTAAGAGACACAAATGGCAAGTTTTTAAATCTTTTTCTCTCTGATTTGGAACCAACAAGTTCACCGGAAGTTAGTAGATAATACCTCAATTGAGAATATTATATTTTGGTATTTTTTTAAACCAATGTTTGTCTACTTTGTTAATGCCCTTTTGCAGAATACGATGGCAGAACAAAATGTTCCCGCTCAACCTCCTACAAGAACAGATGAGCAGATTGTACCTCGCTCTCAGTGGTTAACAATCGGGAAAAGCAACCTACTTTTCAATGCACAAAAGATTCAAAAGAACCCCATCTTTCAGATATCAGTGGACATTCTGAGTAATTGACTCGCGCAAACTTACACCTCGCTATGTATCAATAAATATAAATAAATATCAACACAAAAATAAGGATCAGAATCCGCGAGACCAATGAAACCGGAAGCAGTATAATGTGTTCTCGGGTCGTTATGTCCCAACGAGGCTAGAGATGGAAAATCGAAAGACGATTGATGATTGGTGTTTGAATATGACAAGGATAAGATTATGCACTAACACTGATAAGCAAATGCACATAAAAATAAGCAAAGAAAATAAGCTGGAACAAGAATAAAAGCTAGAAATGGTAAACACACTTAAAACTTTTATACAAAGACACAAATAGGCTCAAATAAGCTTAAGGCAGATTAAATAAGCTAAGCTAACTCTAAATAAGCAAATTCAAAAAGCAATTAAGCTACATTAAGCAAGAAAAACTCAGCAGTACTAACAGCAGTACTACCAGTATTAACTAACAGTACTAACTTGGAGTTAGTACTGGTAGTTATAAGTTACTACTGGTTGCTTAAGGTTAGTACTGTTAGTACAATGAAGCAAGAAATAAGCAAATAAGCTAAAACAGATATTTAACTAACCCTAATAAGCACTCAGTAATACGAATGAGCAACTAGAATAAACTACAATGGCAAATAAACTAAAGAGCTACAAACTGATTTACTATTGGAAATACTTTTAAAAGGAAAATAAGCTTAAATAAGCTTACTCTTAAAAACAGTAAAAGAAAATGGTTTAATCTACTCTAAAAAGCTGAGGAAATCTTAAATAAGCAGAAATAATAAGCTGATGGGCTAAAATGAACTACCAGTACTAACTATGGGTTAGTACTGTTAGTTCAAAATACCCCTTAAAGTTTTCACAAATCATTTTTCTTTTTATATTAAGCTGATTTGGTCCTTAATTATTAAAAACAGATTGTTAAATAAAATAGAATACTTATAAACAGATTCCAATCAAGAATAAGCACTTAAATAAGCTGAATTAGTCTAGCAGTATTAACTCAAAACTAACAGTTTTATCAAATGAACTAACAGTACTAATAGAGAAAGTGATACAAACTACTTTTAAACTAACAACTAATCAAGATAAGCACTAAACATTATGATAAAGCATTCATAAGTTAACCTATCAAATAAAAACAGTTTTCAACTAACAAATAAGCATATATAGCGTTCTGCAGCAGTTAAAATAACGAACAATAAGAAAACAGAGAGAACTTACAACAACCTTGCTCAAAACAGGGTCAAACAAAGAGTCTACAAGCTCTAGCTTGTATTAAACAAGCTAGTAGTGTCCATAAGCCCATCCAGTACTGGCTTATCATCCATAAATTAAGCTGTGGTGTATTTGAGAGTGATTTTTGTAATTTTTCTCTTAACTATTTAACTTTTTATCTTTATTTAATGAAAACAGATTATAAGTAAGCTGTACTGACGGCTTTTTGAACACAAAACAACACAATTAAGAAACTTAGCACTTGGAATTGTAAATTGACTTAAAACCTCAAATTGCATTAAAACTTGAAAGCGTTACAAAGCTGAAAGTAAAAAGCTGTGAATGACTTAAAATAAGCTGAGTTAAAAATTAAGCTAAAATTAAAAACTAACTAGTTAAAACTAAGATGCCTCAAAGGCTTACAAAAGGCTCTATTTATAGCCGAAGTCTTCATCTCTTGGACTTGCAGCTTGTGCTTCTTTTGTGAGAGCAAAAACTAAGTGTGCTTGTTGTGTGAGGTGTTCTTTTCAACAACGCAACTCCCTGCCTTCAATTTCTTTTGGGCCTCTTGGAGTCAATCTAAGCCATTGAAAACTTGGGGAATGGTTTTGGGATTTGCCAACATGGCACTTATACAGCTGGGGGGAATAGTAGGGTGGTTGAAATGATTTTGGCTAGGGTGTCGAGTGGTTTTGCAGGGTAGAAGGTATGGGACGACATCCAAGTTGTAACTGGGTTTTGTTGGGGCGGGAAAGAAGGCTTTTGGGTAAGTAGGCAGTTTTGTCCCCTCAAGTTATATAACTTGAATGCAATCTTTGCCCGGTTTGCAATTTTGACCCTTGTCTTTTAATTCTTGTAATACAACTTGAGGTTTGGTAATTTTTAGTCCCTCAAGTTGTATTTTCTTCACTTGGTTGACCTTTGACTTTGTCCTTTCCATTCCGTGCTTGGTTTTGTTTGGTTTTGGCTTTCTTTTTGGTCCTGCTCTTGAATATCCGTTCCTGCACAATACAAATGCAAAACATACAAATACGATGTATTTTGGTACGTTTTTAGTCATTTAAGTCCGTTTTTAATGGAAAATGGTATGTGTAATTAAGCACATACCAAAATCCCCCATACTAAGGTATTGCCGTGTCCTCACGCAATGTTATGAAGTAAACACTCAAGAAACCAAGAATCTTAATCCCCCTTGACTAATAACCTCGAAAAGTAGCTAGGCGTTTGTCAAGGGGAACTAAAGAATCAATAGCTTTGGCAAGTCCCATTTTCACCAATTTTTCATATGTACACTAACTATCCCTAATATTTTTGGATTTTCCTTTTTCTTTTCTTGACTGCCTGTTTGACTTCCTTTATTTTATAAACACTGGGATCATAGAATGAGAAGCGTCCATAGAATAATTCTACGATATCTCTGCGATTAAATTCATCGTCCCCGATTTTTCACTAGATCCAAACCAAGCAATTAAACAAGATCATTTGTCAATATAAGTCTAAATGTTAAGCACTCATACTTATGACTTGTGAACTTTTAACTCCCAACATGGATATATGATTTAAATGCGTGTACTCATATCAACTCAACCATAGATCAACTTATTTTCATAGTCGTAATTCAAGATGAATCAAGACTCAAAGCAACAATTTATTAGGCCCTTGCAACTTGATTTTAAAGAACGAAATTTAAACTGTAGAACTTTTTGCAACATCTTCATTATCATAATCATAAGTTCTAAAAGCTAGGAATGCGTTGCTTAGTTTGAATACCTACCTAGGCCTCGCTCCCTAGTAGGATATCACAACCAACGACTGGTGTTCTTAGTTTGAAAACCCACCCCGTTGCTAGCGTAGTGGGAAATCACATCAACACCTTCTTCCTAATATGGCTAAGGATAGGTGTCTTAGTTTGAACCCTCACCTAGACCTCGCTTCCTGGTGAGATATCACAACACACCAAATCCCTAGAAGTAAAAATGTCTTAGTTTGAACCCCCACCTCGTGGTTAGCGGAGTGGGATATCACGACACATCTTTTACTTGCTCCATATAATCAAATGTATGCTTCATTGGCATAATTTTAATATTCATGCATTTTTGCATTCATACTTCATTCATGCTTCTTATGTAATCTTATTTCTAAGATAATAAACGGATGTTGTGGCAATAAATCTTTTTATTATTATTATTTTTTTATTTATTTATGCCTTTCGATAATTTCGTTACCACGCTTGGTAACTTGTTTGCATTTCCCTTCTAAATTGATTTAACTTGGGTGTTTCAAGATTTGTGATGTTGGTTTAATATTTATTGTTGCGACCAAGGCTCGGCTCCTAGTGGGCTTATTTGTTCCCTTCAGCTTAACGTGTCAGTTGTAATTTTTTTTTTTTTTGATGATGTCGACTTTATATAGTAAGGTGGAGTGAAGGTCTGCTTAGTTGCTACGGTTACTGATTCGATTTCCAGAAGTAAACGCGTTTTATGAATACTCACACAAAACTTGATGCAAATAGAAAATTGTTTCTTGACAAATGCGATGCTCATTTTTGTCATAACAGTGTGATGTGAGAAATAGTTTTATAACGAAATGAAATAGTCAATAAAGTAAACGTGAAGTAGCTCATAGGGTGACAAAAAAAATGGTTTATAGGTTGACATCGATGAAAGTTTTCTAAAGGGATAGGTCATAACAAGTATAAAGAATATCTGAACGAACGCAGAAGCAGTCAAAGAAAATGAACGTAAAGAATTATTCAATCAACAAAATGAACGTAAAAAGTCGTGTTCTAAAGGTAGGTGCTCCACGGTGACACGTATGAGGTGACAAGTTAATTGTCGTACTCCCATCAACTGGAAGACTTCAAAACGATGGATTACGAAACAACATGTGCGATCATAAGAAGAGTGTTCCAACTCAGAGTCGAATGGTAAAGTAACTAGTAGAATTTACAAAATATGCCGAATTTTCGATATCATCAAAAGGAAATAAAGTAAAGTCACGTAAATGGTTGGAGTTAATCGTAAGAGATCAAGAAGAAATTATCCCATATGTATAGGTATCCATATATAATACCAGCATTGACGCTCAAGGAAGTAAAATGAGAAGTCAGGAAGTACACGAAAATTAGAATGATCAATATTTATATAACAGACCGATATAAGGTAAATAGTAAGACGTCATATGATAGACGTAAGAGAACGAAATCATAGTCTAGTATTAAATACTCATTATACATGTAATAGTAGTAGGGATGCAAAAGAGAGCTTATAAGTTAAAAAATAAACCTGGAGCATGCGCGTGCGGATTCAGTTAAATACAAGAAAGACTCTATATTTTGAAAAACATGGTCATAGTCTAGGTTTTGAAAATGACCTAGTTCTCTATGACTTCAGCTCTGATACCATCTGTAACACCCCCAAAATCAGGACAACGCAGCGGAATGGTAACATTGGGTGGACTTAAGGGCACATAACACAAGTCACGGAATACGACCTTAATAATGGACGTTTTAAATAAAGTCATATCTATTTAATAAAAGATCAGTGTTGAAACAGGTTTCATTCTATACATGTATTAGAAAACATTGTCAAAACGTTTGTCAAATAGTACTTAAGTTATTAAGCTTTCAAAAAAATATATCCGCGCGACTCGAATGCTCCCAATGCTCCACTAGCAAAATAGTAACCTGAAAAATTCATCATACATTAGGTCCCATATGTTTTAAAAGTCATAAACATTTCAAGTACATATTTAATTTAACAAAAGCTTCATAATACCAAAAGATGACTTAAGTTTTTAAAGATAATAAAAGTTGCATAGACTTTAGATAAAACACAGAATCCGTCTTCATTGATATCCGCCACGGCTCCCCTCCAATCTTCATACCCTAGGACCTGAAATTACATGCTAAAAGTCAACACAAAGGTTGAGTGAAATCATAGGTTTATCGGTAAAAAGGGTGGACCACAAGATCGAAGTAATAGTAGACTCTGAAACACATTCAGTAGTCCAAAACGTTTATTATTGCACTAAGCTCATGACCCCGAAGCCTTAACTAGATTTGTGCCCCAATCAGAATATAGGATGCTTGCCAACAACCTAACACCTCTCAATGTTAAATGCACCCGATCAAACTAGTGACCCAAGTAAGGTGGGGATTGTCAGTCCCGATAGATCTATCCACAACACTCGCGCTTACTACAATAGCAATTAACGGTTCATGATAAATAGGGACTTCACGGCAATAAGGTAACTTAGCAATAATATTCAGGCAGTAATCTGGATAGCATACACTTTGTAAACACTTTGAAAACACTTAGAAAAACACTTGTGTCCAATAGTAAAACAAGCAATGTAATTCACCCCGTAGATTTTGTAAAACAATTGTAGAAAAAGGGGGCTATGAACTCACCTCGAGTGAATGGTAATCAACAAGTATTCACAATAGAAAAATGCGTCACGAAGGAATCCGAGGGCAACCTAATCCAATATAGGTCGTATAAGTACTAAACACTTTGATTATTTATAGGTCGTATAGTATCATAACCTTTTAAAATTTTCGTTCGGTGCTATTCATAATTAAGAGGTCAGGTTTTACCTGTTAGTGACGTATGAGGAGCTAGGACACTTAATGTAAATCATGCAACCTCGGTCGATTACGCCTACCCGATAGGGCCTCATCAGTATGAATCCCTAGTATTATAGTACTTTGATAATAATAAAACGGATGATTCTATTATAGCTACTTCACCGGTTCTTACTCGTTTTAGTGAAAACATAATTATAACAAAAAATGTTTATAAGTATACTTGGTAAAAATGGTAGTATCTTTCTCGTTCTAATTCGGTTCGTGCGTTTCTTATCCACGTTAACCGCCTTGTATTAAGTCGATGGTTATCAAAATATAACATTTTTAAAATTTTAGTTTTTCTGCAATGATTAGTTCTTTTTACTGTTCTTAACAGACATTATACTTATTTTTTATAGTTTTTGTTTCGTAATCTCGGTTTAAACGTTGTATTTTATTGTTATAGCTCGTTTTTAACGATTCTTCGAGTACGATCTCGTAATTTAAAAGTTATTATCATATTTTTGATGTTTTTAAAATATCACTTTCTGTAATCATGATAGTAAATTTTATATAAATAGTTTTATAAAGGATTCTCTCGTCGTAAAACTCGTAACAAACGTATATTTTTCGTTATTAAAACGGTTTTTTTTTCAAGTTTCTTATCATTTTGGAATCGTCATGAGGCGTATTATTTTTATATAATGTCTAACCTACTGTATGAAGTCGAAATCAAATCACCCTTTTATTATCCAAGTGTGTTCATTTATAAAGAGTTTGTTTTATTAACTTTATAAACCCTAATTTATACATAATCATGTTTATACTTAAACAACATGTTTACATACTTTTAAGTTCATTAATCCATGATATATATAATCATATGACATAAGAAAAAGTGCTTAAATTCATAGACATTAGTAAAAACCCTTTTTACATATTCAAAAGTCCTAAGTGGTGATTTAGCCATAAAGAACATGTAAACATATAAAAATGATGAAAGTAAAGACATGAAGGTTTTTAGATAACCTTATTATGATGTAAGATGATGAACCAAAGTATCTAAACCCTTGTTTAGATATAATACCCTAGCTTTCCATTTTAAAACCCTAGTTTCACTTTTCTTGATTAATACTTGAAAAAGGTTAGCCAATGCTTGGGATCACCTTAGAATACCTTAGAATGGATATGTATAGGAGTGTATGGGTTGTATAAAAATTGCTATGGATTTGGTTGGTGGCTTGGTTCTTGCCGTAGCAATATAGAGAGGAAAAGGAGGTTGTGTTTGATTTTTTTCTAAGTGTTAAAGTATGTAAGTGTTATAACTCTTATGTATAGATGCAAGTATGGTGCAAGGCATGGTCTAGGAGTCAAAGCATGGTCCAAGTGATGGTCTTAGGTCTTAGGTATGGCCCTTAGTCAAAGTATGCTAGGTATGGTTAGGACATGATGAAGTATGGCTAGAATTAATGAAGTATGGTGCACTTTGACCAAATGAAAGGGTTTTATCATATCACTTGAATACATGGCCAAAATTTCGGCATATATAAGATGTACATGATATATTTTGCAACTTTTATGTATTGGGTATAAAAGTGGGTATTTGTTGAGCGTTACGAAAAGTTTTGGTCGGGGATGGTTCGGGAGTGCACTCTAAAACGTAATTTATCGCGAAACGAAATCAATTTACGTAACCATTAAAAATAAAATAAACAAAGTTAATAATTATACTCAAAATAATTACTTAACACTTGCTTGATGCACATATTTATTTGTTTGGTGCCCGTTTACGTTGATTGTTGATTTTTAGTTCACGCGATTTAACGTATCGATTAATCACTCGCTAAAAGCGTAACGCGTTGAAAAAAAAAAGTAAAAAAACTATTAGTTGTATTTAAATAGCATTATAAATGACATGAAAATACGGAATGTTACAGTCCTTCCCCGTTAATATCGCGCCTTGTCCTCATGAGCTCAGTTTGCGACATTGACGAAGGGTACGGGTTCGGAGAAAAGGTGCGGATATTTCATCTGGAATTGGTCTTCTCGTTCCCAGGTATACTCAGCTCCTTGTCCGGAGATTCCAACGAACTTTGGAATAATGAATTTTCTTCTCTTTAAATTCTTTACATTCTGTTCCACGATCTACATAGGTTCTTCAACAACACGAAGATTATCATCAACATCGATCTCATCAAAGGGCACTTGAACATCTGGCTACCGCCAAACATCTCTTGAGTCGCGGACACATGAAACGTGTCCGTGAAACACAACTTAGCTCCCTGGGGTAACTGCGAGCACGATAAGCCACCGGTCCAACACGCTCGATGATTTCATATACGGTCAGCATATCGTGGTGCTAGTTTTCCCTTTTTTACCATATCGTACACTCACTTTCCATGGGATACCTTTAGTAACATCGGTCTCCAACTTCGAATTCAAGAGGTTTACGCCCTCTACTATCCGCATAGCTTTTCTGGCGACTCTAAGCCGTCTTTAATCTTTCCTTGAATTTGAAAAATCTTTTCAGTCGTTTCTTGCACTATCTACTGGTCAATAAGCCTGATTTCTCCAAACTTCAGTCCATATAACGGGGGATTACATTTTCGCCCAGTACAGAGCCTCAATTGGTGCCACACTTAATAGCTTGTCGTGTGGTAACTGTTATTATAGGTAATCTCAATCATGGAGATGAGTATTCCAACTGTCACTCATAATCAATAACACAAGCTCGGATGCATATCATCAAGCGTTTTGAATAGTACGACTCAAGTGACCGTCGGTACTGTGGGTGGTAAGAGCCGTTCTCATGTCTAGTTCTTGTGGACCCAACGCTTCCTGAAAAGCTTGCCATAAGTGTGAAGATGAATCGACCCCATCACGGTCTTGAAATGGATTGGATACCGCCACCATTCTACTGTCTCGATACAATCTGCATTGGTATAATCTTTGTAAATTTTATGTCTTGGTTGTCTTCACGATATAGGTAGCGAAAGTGAGCACGACTGGTTCAATCTTAATCAACAAGGACCAATCGCATCATGCCCACTGCTACTTTTAGGCAACTTTGTGACAAAGTCCATTGTTAATCTTTTTCCCATTTCCACTCAGGATTTTCTCGGTTGTGAAGTAATCTGAGGGTTTCTGATGTTGGCTTTCAATTTTAGAACACGTAATACATCTGCTACGTCTCAGCATAATGTCTCTCTTCATACCAGGCACCAATTCAAGTCTCTCAGATCTTAGTAATCTTATCAGCAACCGGATGCTACTGTAATATCTAGTAGTATGAGCTTCATCCATGATCAATTTCCTTATGCCACCAACTGATGGAATCCAGATACGATCAAAGAAGTAAATTTCACCATCATCTCGTTGCTCAAAGTGTGTTTCTAATCCTCTTAGCCATTCAGTTGGGGCTTTGAGATCCTTGGAAGCTTCGCTCTGTGCTTCCAAAATCTTAGTCTTAAGTCCAGAATGAATAGTAATACTCATAGCACGTACTCGTCTTGGCTTGAGTCTTTCTTTTCTGCTCAAGGCATCTGCCACCACGTTCGCTTGCCCGGGTGGTTTTTGATCTCCTCATCGTAGTCACTGAGTAGCTCAATTCACGCCTTTGGCGCAGATTTTTTCCTTTTGGTTCTAATATGTACTGGAGACTCTGGTGGTCAGTGTAGATAACACTTTTGTCCCATAAAGGTTATGCTCCAGAAATTTTAAGATGCGAACACCACCGACACCCAATTCCAGGTCGTGGGTGTATTATTTATTACCAATGCTTCTTTCAAACTGTCTTGACGCATATGCTATCACCTTGCCCCGCTGCATCAGCACGCACCCAAAACCTTGTTTTGATGCATCACAATAGACCACAAAGTCATCGGGTCCATCGGGGAGTGCTAACACAGGAGAATTCGCTTAGTTTCTCTTTAAGGAATTTGGAAAGATTAATCTTGCTTATCGCCACACAACATACGTCTTATTCTTTGAGTCAACAGGGTGAGGGGGCTTTGCGATTTGGAGAAATTTTCAATAAACTTCTAGGTGTAACCCGCCAATTAGAACGAAAACGAATTTCAGTTGACGATTCAGGGGTTTTCCAGTTCTTGACCGACTCAACCTTGCTAGGATCCATGTGGATACCGTCACGGTTGACCACATGTCCTAGGAACTGTACTTCTTGTAACCAAAATTCGCACTTTGAAAATTTGGCGTACAACTTTCTCATTCTTGGTAAGGCCAAAATCGTTACTTTCAGGTGGTTCATGTCTTCTTCTGACTTCTTTGAGTAGATTAAAATGTCTTGCAATGAACACAATTTCGAATTTGTCCAAATCCGGCTTGCAGACGCGGTTCATTATGTCCCTAAATATTGCTTGGCGCGTGTGTGTCAGTCAAATTGGCATGACTGTGAACTCAAGTGTCCATATCGATGTTCTAAACGCGGTATGCGTATATCTTCCTCTCGGACTCTCAACTGATGATATCCTGAGCGAAGTCTATCTTCGAGAAAAAGCACGCACCTTGTAATTGGTCAAACAAGTCATCAATTCTGGGGATCCTAAAGGAGGGTATACGGTTTCTTTATAGTCAAACTTGTTTAGTTCCCTGTAGTCAATACACATTCTCATCGAACGTCTTTCTTCTTGACAAAGAGCACGGGTGCTCCTCATGGTGAGTGACTTAGTCGAATAATATAAACCCTTCTCTTGAAGTTCTTTAAACTTGTTCGACAATTCTAACATTTCTGAAGGGGCTAATCGGTATGGGGATCTAACAACTGGCGATGCGCGGGAATAAAACGATGGAAATTCTATCTCTCACCACAAGAGGTAAATCCTAATCAGATCGTCTGGAAATACCTCAGGGAAAGTCTCGGACATACACGTATGTCTCAAGTTTTTTCTCATCAGCCTTGATACATGCAAGTGAACCAAAATCCTTTTCCGGCCTCTCGCCTTGAACTTTAAGAATCTTATCATTCGAAAGAGGAATACGGACAATCTTCTCATAACAATCGATGAGAGCTCGATGGTATGCTAAATAATCCATTCCAATGATAACATCAAAAACTTCATAGTTCGCTGTTGGTAACAAGTCTATTTTGAAACAGTGATCTAACAGGTCTATGGTGCGCAACTACGTAAAAATGGTATTGGTGCTAAAGACTTTTCCGTCTGCAACTCTAATTCGTAGCTTAGTGTTTAGTAGTGGAAAGGGGCAATATTAATAAAATGGTAACCGATAGAAGATAGAAGATACAAAACTCTTTTCCGCACCGGGTCAAAGAGAAACAAGATAGTGAATCTTTAAAGAAGAACACGTACCCTGTGTGGACACATTCGGATTCTGCTGTGGATTTTCAACCACCACGTAAGCTCTCCCACGAGCTCCATCATTTTGCTGGTTCCCTGCTTTTGGACACTTATCCTTGAAATGTCCTTTCTCTCCACACCCGAAACATGTCACATTTTGCAGGGAGTCATTACCTGCACCCTGAGGCCTAACTCTACAATCCTTCTCCTACGGTGGACACAAATCTTTTGGCCAATCTCCAACACTTTTGAGGACACGGTCCATGATGATGTAAGTTGCACCGATTACATTTTGGTAAATTTCCAGCATAAATCTTTCCTCCAGTTGGGGCTGCAGCATATGCCCTGACATTTTCCTGTCTCCTGTTTTGTTGCTGGTGATGATTGTTGTTTCGGTTGCGGTTATTGTTGTTGTTGTGGTTGTTGTTGTAGTTATGGTTATTGTTATTGTTGTTTCTCTGGTTGTCTTCCCACTTCCTTTTATTGCTTTCCCCGATTCTTGCAGCCCTACCCTGAACTGCTTGCTCGACCAGTTCACGGCCATCGTTGATCTGCCTCATGCAAGGCTTCGCTGGCTTTGAAGAAGTGTGTTTCCTTTGATTCTTTCAAGGAAACCCAGAATATACCTTTCAATCTTCTTCTTTTTCAGTAGGCACATTATGAAACATCAAGGGCAGGACAGTTCGTGGAAACGATTGTTGTAAGCTTCAATATCATCTCCTTTCAGAGTCAGAGTCCAAAGCTCTTGTTCCATCCTTTGGATTTCAGTGTTGGGCAGTATTCAGTGGTCATCATAGCTTTCACAGTTTGCCCAGGGTGATTGTACTCTAGAATCTCCACGCCTAGTCCTTAATGTCTGAACATTTACGTTCCACAGGTAGAGCACGGACCCTCTGAACGTATGCAATGGCAAACTTTAATTGTCATCTTCAGCACATTTGCAAATTTCAAACACTTGCTCCATCTTTTCGAACCAACGTTTCAGTCCGACTACACCTTCAGTCCCCTTGAAAGAGTGAGGCTTGCCATTCATAAATGTCTTATACGAACATCCATGCATCTCTGGTACAACAGTTCCTCCAGTATTTGTCGATCCAGATCCACCAGTATTGTTTGAGTCAGCTCTAGTCTTTTCATATTTTTCAATGGCTTTGGCCACACGCTTTTCCACTATCTTCCTAACAGATTTCTTCTTAAATCTCCTGGGCGGCATGATTCTGGCAACACAAGTACACAATTCGTTGAGAATTTGTAAAAGTATGCAGAGTTATGGCACATGGTAAATAATGGAGAATGATATAAATAATCATAAATTAATCAGGATAGTCGATATCTATATAATTGATCGATAGAAATAGATATTGATATGTCAAAAGATAGACGTAAACGATCGAATTTAAACCTGTAGTGAACGTATGAGGAGCTAGGACACTTTAAATCGTAAATCCAACAACTCGTCGATACGCCACCCCGAAGAGGCCTCATTATGAAACTCCCTAGTAATATAGTACTTTGATTAATACCACATATAGGTCTATATAGTTCAATCACCATCTAATTGTTTTGGTAAAATTGTGTTTAATTAGTAAAAACGTTTATAATTACCGTTTTAGTAAAACTGGCGTAACTTTCTCGTTTCTAATCCGTTTCTTGCGTTTCTTATGCCCATCTTTTCGTATTAAGACGGGTTATCGATATTTGACATTTTTATAATTTTGGTCCCCTGATGAACAGTAACTTTTACTGTTCACACCAGACGTGAGTTTTATTTAAATCGTATTTGTTGTCGTAAAACCCGTAAATGTCGTATTTTATTCGTTATAGCTCCGTTTTTAACGATTCTTTCGAGCACGATCTCGTAATTGAAAGTTCTATAATTTTATGAGGTTTACAAAAATATAACTTTCTGTCATGAACAGTAACTTTTATAAAAATAGTTTTATAAAAGTATTAATTGTCGTAAACTCGCGAAATTCATAACTAGTTCGTTATTAATTGAAAAATTACGATTCTTATCATTTTGGAATCCTAAAAATATGTATAATTTGTTAAAAATGCCAAACTTGCTGTTTGAATAATTTTTTTTATAAAATTTATTTTATAAACTCCGTTTAATTAACGTATAACTCGTTTTTTAACGTAACTTTTCGTTATTAATCCGTTTGACAAGTTTCTCATCATTTATATTCTTATATTAATAATCATACAATATTAACATAAGTCCATAATTAACCTTAACTTGTCATATGTATTTCTTTAACTGGAACATATTAAGAAACTTTTATAAACCCTAATTTGTAGTTAATCATTTTTACATCAAAATAACATGGTACAATATTTTCTCATCCTTATTAACATGATATTACTAATAACACAACATGTATATTAGTGTACAAAATGACCATTGCAAGTAATAATTCCATTTACATGTTAAAAATCTTAAATGGTGATTTAACTAAAATAGAAATAACATACGCATAGAAATGAAAATTATAAGAACATAAAGGGTTCTAGTAGACCTTATGATGTATGATGATGATGAACAAAGTAATCTAAACCCTTGTTTAGATAGAAATCCAAAGCTTGTACAATAGCTCATCATACTATCGTTCGGGCTATCATAATTAAGAGGTCGTGTAGTGAACGTATGAGGAGCTAGGACACTTTAAATCGTAAATCCAGCAACTCGTCGATACGCCACCCCGAAGAGGCCTCATCATTATGAAACTCCCTAGTAATATAGTACTTTGATAACTAATACAACGTATGATTCTATATAGCTACATCACCGTCTACTCGTTTTAGTGAAAACATAATTATAACGAAAAATGTTTATAAGTATACTTTGGTAAAAATGGCGTAACTTCCTCGTTTCTAATCCGTTTCGCGCGTTTCTTACGTCCACGCCTTCGTATTAAGTCGAGTTATCAAAATATAACATTTTTAAAATTTTAGTTTTTCTGATGAATAGTGATTTTTACTGTTCATAACAGACATATACTTATTTTTATAGTTTTTGTTATCGTAAACTCGTAAACGTCGTATTTTATTCGTTATAGCTCCGTTTTTAGCGATTCTTTCGAGCACGTCTTTGTTTTTAAAAGTTCTATCATATAAATGATGTTTTCAAAAATAAAAGTCCCTGGTGAACAGTAACTTTTATAAAAATAGTTTTATAAAAGTGTAAACTTGAAATCGTCGTATCTTTTTCGTTATAAATCGGTTTTTCGAGTTTCTTATCATTTTGGAATCGTCATGAGACGTACTATTTTTATAAAACATAATATGTATGTCTTGGATTTCGTGCCAAACCAGCCCCTATGTAAACTTTTATATACTTAATTATATAAACTTAGTTTATATACTTTTCCACTTTATAACTTACCACATGTTACCATACTTATAGATTTATTATTCCATGATATATACAACAATATAGCATAAGAAAAAGTGTACAAAATCATAATCAAAAGCAAGTTATCCATTTAACATATTTAAAACCCTAATTGGTGATATAGTTATATAGAACATGTAAACACATAAAAATGATGAAAGTAAAGACATAAAGGTTTATAGATAACCTTATATTGATGTATGATGATGAACCAAAGTATCTAAACCCTTGTTTAGATATAAAATCCAAGCTTGCACACTTGAAACCCTAGTTTTCAAATGAAAACCCTAATCTTGCTTAACACTTGCAAATGGTTAACCAAGGCTTCAAACCATTTTAGTAGGTCTTAGATATGTTGTGTGTATGCTTGTAATAGTGGTAGAAAATTTTGTATGGGTTATTTAGGAGGGGGGTTTTGAGCCGTGGCTTTCCAAAGAGAAAAAGGGAGAGAAAATGATTTTTGATAAGTGTTTTAAGTGTATGAATGATCTCTCTCAATGCTCATGCTATATATAGGAAGAAAAGTGGTCAAAGAACACTTAGATGGAATTAAGGAGTCTTGTATTCTTGGTTCCCTAATTAGGAGGTGGTCTCATGAAATTAAGGAATATGTTTCTTAGCTAGAGACGTTTGCCCCCCTTTTATACTAAATCTTCTCTTTCATCCATTTTCCTTCTCTAATTAGGGTTTCTACCATAAAAAATGTCTGCTTCTTCTTCCTCTTCTCGTTCAAACTGTACACACGCATCTTCAAGACTTTGTGAATGTGATCTTCCAGTCAGGGTTTTAACAGCTTGGATACCCACCAATCCAGCCAAACATTTTATTGTTTGTCGAAATCGATGAGTAAGTATCCGATATTTATTACTTAATTATTTTTTTGAACTATAACACTAACTTAAATGATGTTTTAGAAACCTAACAAAAAGAATTATGAGTTATGAGACTGGTATGACCAAGAACTTAAATCTGAGTGGTATCGACTTCAATTGAGAGAGATGTTTCTTTTGCTCAACCCCCATGAAAGGCATTTACTACAAACTAAAATGACTTGTGAAGAAAGGATTTTGGATTTACAAGAAGATCTCAACCATGCTCTGACCCGTTTGACTTTTTAGAAGTCAATTTGCTTTCTACTAGTGCTGCTTATTGTTATTATGTGGGAATGAAGTAAAAATGGATTTTCATGTATTAGAAGGTTATTTTAGTTAATGTATGGTACTTATGGTAGTTCAAGATGAATAAACATGGTGGTTGTTGTTTGGGTTACTCTTATGTTTGAAAAAATATGTTTATTTCATGTATTTGCTATAAAGACTAATTAACCATATTATGCAGTAAAGGATACATAAGACTTATGCAGTAAAGATCTATAAGTAGATAGAAACTTTTACCAAATGACACTCACAAAATGAGTGTAAAATTGCATAACTTATGTTCAGGCATGTGGGGCGATAAGCTCCTTGTTTTTGGTACCATAAAAAATAATACATCACATACAAGCACATGCTGCCATACTAAAAGACAAATTTTTTTGTGTCTCCACATGAAATTGTCTAACATAAAGGATATAAAAACATATAGACTTTATACTAATTAGATTGAGAATGTACTGTCTGTTGTTAATCCTTCTCCATTTGGGCCTAATCTTGATTTCTTTATTTTTTGATTAAAGATCCTCTCAGATCTTCCTTTGTTCTTGTGATATATCCTGTCTTAGACAGAATTACTTGCATCAGGTTGTATCATTTTCCTACCTTGCTTGTTCATCTTTGGTGGTTATGGTGTTGCACTGGTATTAGCTTCTTTCCCATTTCCATTTAGAGTAGTGTGTGCTTCCTCCACAGGAGCTTCAATAGTAACCCTCTAACCAGGCTAATTATAATTCACTACTGACTCTTGTGTTTATAGATTCTTATTGACAGGTTAAAGGTTTGTGCTTGAAGGCTTCTCAGGTGTGTACATTTCATGGTTGTACCACTGTTGGTTCCTCTCAAACTCTTGCTCTTCTCATAATCTCTTTTGTTATTGGTTTTAAAATCTGGCCTCTTCTTCAAGTGTCAATTTCAATGCTTCTTGATCAAACTTATCTTATCTTGCTTTATCTTCTACAGCTCTTTTTTCCTCCTCTTTAATAAGAAGCTGCTCCATATACTCATGTTCCATGTTATCCCTTATTTCATCCTTAATCATTTCCTATAAAGTGTTAATAAATAAGTGAAGGGTCAAATAACTATAACATTAAAAAATAATAGACGATGATTCATACTTGTCCATCTACTAATATCAAGCTTGTACTACCATTTCTACCCCTTCTGCCCTTCCCTTACCTCTGCCAACTCTGCCTGCTCCCCTACCATCATTTCTACCCCTTCTTCCCCTTCCCTACCTTTGCCAAATCTTCCTGCACCCCTACCACCTATGCTTTGGTTTGTTTAACCTCTACTTGCACCAGTAAGTGTTCCCTCAGTTTTGTTACCTATGCTTTCACTTGTTTCACCTCTAACACCACTTGTTTCACCTCTACCACCCACTGTACATCCCCTAGAACCCCTTCCTCCTCCTCCTCTATTTGATGCATAATAAGAAAAGTCTGGTTCCATTTTTCTTCTAGGCTACTTTTTCACTTTTGGTGGTTTTGGTACAGGGTCCTTGTCATATGCTCTTTAGTTATGGCTGCTATGTGAGAAATCACATATCTTTTGTATACCAAAAATGACCTTTAAATGATCAAATTGTGCAAATTATGCTTGTATATTGCTTGTTTTGTCATTAGTGATGTGTAGGTACGAGTATTGCAAAAATCACAAGAAAACGGTCAAAATCAGACAAAAACAAACACGAGAACGAATACAGTACACAAGAGCCAGAAGTTTCTAGCAAATTTCAACTCTGGTCAACCCTTGGTCAACAATGGTCAACCCACAAAATGCCAAAACCCTCAAAATACCCAAATGAGCCTTAATGTTAAACCAAATTCACAAAAAGTCCCAAAAATCTTAACATCGTTAGTCCTTAACCATTAAGGGACTAACGGTCATTAACCCTTTATAACAAAACCCTTAAATCCCTTTAACAAGCCCGAGCACAAATAATAAACATGTGAGCCTAAGTCAATCACCCATATTCCATAGTCAAACCCCCTACGCTTAAAAGTTAAAAAATGGCGCGAGTAAAAGGTGTTACTGTTCATCGTCATTCTTAACCAATTACCCTGCTAAAACAAAGGGTAAATCGCAATTAATGACGTGGCTAAAAGATTCGAGTGCTATGCTACATGCCAGCAAAAGGAAACGTCTCCTAAGGTTCTCATTGGTCAGAACTAACAAAGGGAAGGACACGTTGGAAGCAAACTAACACACAAAGAGCGGGATTTTACACTGAAAACAAGCCAAAAGAAGCACACTCACTCCTAAAGAGTAGGATTGCTAGCTTGGCAATCCGTGTGCCTCTTATTGATCATACGGCCAAAAATGAGAATCCAATGATTGAAGATATCCAATGGTCAAGATCAAAAGCTCAAGGGGAGCATGTAAGAAGTCTGGAAGCTTCTCTCCCAGCCTATAAATACAAGGCCTCATCACTCACATAGGGGGATCTTCTTTTCTTTTTCAGTTTTTAGTAGCTTAATGTTTAGCTTATTTTCATGTAATTTTCAGCTTATGGTTTTTAGCTAATTGTAATTTCCTTTTCAACACTTTGTACTCAATTTAGTTATTAATAAAAGTTTGTTTTTCATTTAAACTCTTTTGTCAATTCTGATTTCACTTTTATGCAAAATAATGGTTAATTAAAGCTCTATTACTATTTCATAAGCTTATGCTACTTTAAGCTATTAAAAGCTCTCTCAAATACTTGAATTTTAAGTGGAATTAGATGGCTGCTTATAGAATTCAAGTGGTAATAGTGCTTGAGGGTCAAGCTTTAGGATTAGACTAGGTAATGGAATTAAGCTTAAGCTATAAGCTTAGGCTACTTTAATAAGCTCTATTAAAAGCAATCCACCTCTGTTTAGCTGAGGTGTAGGTATTCCACTTTTTATTTTTCTCTATTTACTTTTCTGTATTTAGTATTCTAGCTTAATTCTGCTTATTAGCTTATTGTCTGCTTATTTTGGTTGTTATCTGATTAATCTAGCTTGTCTTGGTGGTTAAATGTCTTATGTGTTCATTTGTTAGCTTATTTCTAATGGTTGCTTATGTTTTGTTTTAGAACTTTAAAAAAAAATACAAAAATAGTAGCATAGTGTAATAGATAATTGATTCTGCTTATTTGCTTAGTGATAAATGTTCAATAAGTTTGTTTTTAGCTTTCTAGAATCTGGTATTTAGAATTTGTACTGAATTCCTTAATTTTATAAGCTGAAATGGATTTTTAGAGTTTAAAGGGGTGTTTGGCTTATGACAGTACTAACTAGAGTTAGTACTGTCATTGGTCATTTGGTCCTTTGAAGCCATTTTAAATCTCATAAGTAGGTTTATAAAGACAGGATTTAAAAGTTGTTTGTAGTTTTGATCTAGTTTTGATATAATTGGTGATAGTTGTTAAAGAACTGTTAGCATAAAATCAGTTAAGAATGCATTTTCAGCTCAAGTTTCTTCTAGATGTTAACATTGCTCATTTTGCATTTAGCTTAGTGTTTTAAAGTTGTAGAAACTGAGTCCTATAACCTGTAATTGTTGGATTTAAGAATTGGTTAATTTAGTGGTCATATGCATCTGATAGGTTTATAGACAAACTACCTTTTTTCATCATCAATTATCAGAGGTTTAAAATAGTTTTTAGATCTTAATTTTCAGTTTACATATACTTATCGGTTACTTTTCATTTGTTTGATTTTTTTAGAATTAAGTCAGTTTTGTTATCTATTTTTAAGCTCAAAATTTCAATTCTCATTCAAAACCAAACATTAACTCAGCATGTTCTGAGTAATTAAGCACTTTTCAAGAAGCTTTTTCTTTAAGCAATTGATTTCCAAAATTCTTTTCAAAAGTGTTTTTTTGTAGCTTATAGTTCAAGGTTTAACTAGTAATAAGCTAGAAGACCTTAAGTGTCCATTTGCTTTATGAAAAATAAGCTCAAAGTAGTTAATTGGCCTGTTTGGTGTGCAATGTTAGTTTAAGTGCTTATCTTTGATTTTCAGCTTATAGCTTTCTGTTTTTTGTAACATTTCTCATTTTTAGGTTATTTACAACTTTAATAAATTCCATTATTTATTTTTAGAGTTTTACGCGTTCGCTTTTAATTATTATCTTATAGTTAAATCGCGTAAACTAAAAGTCAACGTTCAATGTAAACGGACATCAAACAAATTAAAGTTTACATCAAGCAAGTGTTATATGATTATTAGGAGTATAATTTATAACTTTTCATAATTTATTTTTGTTGATACGTAAAACCATAACTTTCGCAATAAATTACATTCGGTTCCTAACCCGGAAGCACCTTTACCCATCTACACTCAAACAAATACCCACATTTATACCCAATACATAAAATTTTATCAACTTATTAACTAAATAAGCCTTATGGCCGGTTGAGTGTATATACACACTAAGCATCCAATTTAAATCCAAGTAATATATCTTAACCCAACAAGGTACCTTACATAAACAAAACTTTCTAAACATTGGCTTGTCATTGTCCTTCCCCCTCCTTACACCATGCGTCTCCCTCCTCCTAGGGAGGAGGAGAGCTCTTACACTCTTGTCCTTCTAACCCTACTTCCTAACTTGAGTTAGTTTAAGGTTAATCCATGGGTTGGTTACTATATAAGGCAAGTAACTAGTGCATTATCATACACATATCTATTACTAGCAAATTTCAAACAAAAATACCCTCCCCAACTACATAAAACCTACGGCACACCCTTTTTGTGTTAGGGTTTCATTTTAATTTTTCATTCAAGGCAATCCAAGTGTTCAAGTGTTCATTCTAAGGTTACCTAAGGTTACTCAAGGTGTTGGCAAGCTTGGATTCGGGTTTAACAAGGAATTATCAAGAAAACTTATTTAGGGTTTTCTTGATTAGGGTTTTGATTTTGAAGGCTTCATTTGGGTTTACATCTTGTGTTCATCATCCTACTTGTCTTCTATAAGGTATATTTAAAGTATTCAATGTCAAAATCATTAATTTCCTATTTGTTATACAACCTTGTTGCATAAGTTAATCACCACCTAGATTCACTTTTAAGTTATATAAAGTATTTGATGTTTTCATATGGACAAATGACATGGACAATTAGAGGACTAAATACATGTAAGATATACGGTATAACACTTGGTAAAATAATGGTGCAAGGTTCTTAAATAAAATGATTGTAAACTAACTTGTTTAATTAAAAACCCTAATTTTATTTTTATGGCTACTGTTGGATTCGAACTATAAACCATATAGTTTATATTTTATAAAAATAGTACTCTTTATAAGGATCGTGAGCATGTAAGGAACTCGAAAAACGGGATTATAACGAACAAGTTATGGATTACAAGTTATATCTAATTAACTTGATAAAAACAATTTTAAAAAACTGTGATGGAAACCTTAAAAGTTACTGTCATCAAGGTAAAAATTTCATAAACGTTAATATTTTGAATAAAATTCCTTAATAATACGTACCCACAGACATAAAAAAAACTCCGAAAAACGGAGATTAAACCGAACAGGTTACCGTATTTATAACAATTAATATATAAATAAATCCATAAAAACAATTTTTTTAGAAACAGTTATAACAAGTACATACTACTGTTCATCAGGGGTTTAAATTCTTATAAATATGATATTTTGATAAATTATCTTAATACTAATCCAAGGATATAAGGAACTCGAGAAACGGGATTATAATGAACGAGTTTTGATTTAAACAACTAAAACTTACGTAGAATTAGATTCTATAACAATAGGTTTTTATTAACGTCATGAACAGTAAAAATTACTGTTTCATACAGAGGGTTTTTAAACTTTATAAAAAATGATTTAAAATAAATTAAATTTAATACGGAGACGTGGACATAAAAAACGTATGAAACGGAGTCGAAACGATAAAGATATGAGGTTTTAAAACTCGCGCGCATTACTTTTATTTTTATACAATATTTTATGAAACAATTAAAATAATAATGAAATATCATTATTAAATCATACAAATAATACGTTAGTAAAAAAAAAAAAAAATTTCGTTACGAGTACAAGTACATATACTTTCATTTAACAAAGTACGAGTTAATTTATTGTTTTAACTTTTAAAGAATTAATAAAAACTATTAGGTGGTGGTGTAACTATACGACATGTGAGGTTTTAATTATATAAAATACATTATATTCATACGGCCTATAATTAATTAGGTTGCATTCAAATTGCCGAGGCGATTCACTTACTTGATTTAGATAATCAATTATTCACTTACGGTGAGTTCATAGCCCCGCTTTTATACAATTATATTGTTTTATAACTTTGGGGTGAGAAACATGCATTGTTTTACATTTGGACGCAAGTAATCTTTTAAACATATTACGAGTTGGCCTAAGTAGCTAAACCCACTATTGCCCACTATCATGAACTGTTAATTGCTAGTTAGTGAGCGCGAATGTTATGAATAGATCTATTTGGGATTGACATCCCCGTTCGGGTGAGTAGCGCTCATCGGTTTCGACTGTACTGAAACAACGAACGTATACATGTCGGAACAATTTGGATGTTGCGGGTTGAACATCTACATGGGCACATCTAGTGCATTAAATTGCAAACATATATGTCGAGCTTCGGTGTCATGAGCTTAGTGCACTCGTAATTAATTAAGATATTGTATATGGTTACATGTCTTACATTTGGAATTCTTGTGTCCTATTTTATAACATTTACTAAACCTGTAATTCACCAACTTATGTTGATGTTTAATAAAAGCATGTTAATCTCAGGTCCATAAGGACGAGAAACAAGATACATTGGTGGTCATATCATTTTGGAGTCATTACTATAAAGATTTAGGATCATTACATTTTGGGAAAATTTGTTATGTCTCAAGAATCTTAACTTTTCATGGCTGAACTAATTAAGCTTCGGCTATGTAACAAACAAAATCTATTTAATCCAATGTTATCAATTTTAAAAAAAGAAACGACTCATATAGAGGTCGTTCTCATATCTCGTGCTATTGATCTATGAAGTAACACCCTCCAACCCATATTCCGCTGCGACCCATTTTGGGTGGTTACAGATGGCATCAAGAGACTAGGTTATAGAGGAACCCAGGGTCAAATTTTTTACTTGGACTATAACCATTTTCAACATTGCCTCATACAAAGTGTTTTTTTCACGGGACACATGACACTATGATTGCATTTAGTTGGTTATGCTAAAAGTTTTCATGATACGTATTCATGTTTATATTATACTACATATATACTATTAAGGTCTTATATAATATACTTATATAAGTTTACTTATCTTCTTGCAGTCATGTCTTCTGCATCATTCCGCTGTACCTATAAACCTCTGTAGTACACGAACTGACTCTGAACCAGGGAGTACCTATTGGGAGCCGACAAGGAGATACCCGATGGAGGTGTACCACGAGTCATCGTATACGAATACGATGGACTTCCCATGCAGCCAGTAGACCCACCATCCCCTGACTATGTGCCTGGACCTGAGCACCCACCATATCCTAACTATGTGCCCGGTCCTGAGCACCCACCATCACAACCCATTATATACCATTTGTACCCAAGCCTAGTACCCCCGAGTACTTAGTACTTCGGAGGATGAGGCACAAATATCCCATGGGGGAGGCTAAGGACCAGCCCTCTACTCGCGAATGCTTCACCCGTAGCCCTATCACGTGGCTATGTACCTGATTCTGATCTAGAGGAGGATCCAGAGGAGGACTCCGAGGAGGAGCATGCTGATTACCCTGCTGACGGAGGGGATGGAGATGATGAGCCCTCCGATGATGACACTGATGATGATGATGATGATGAGGAGCCTTTCCGAGGACGAGGAGGATGACGAGGAGGAGGAGGAGCACACAACACTGACCGACTCTCCGTTATACCAGTGTTTGACCCTTTGGTTGTTGTTTTGTACCGTTTGTTGACACCTGTTTTAACCCTGTTTGTTTTTAGTTTTATTTATTAGTTGTTATTTGTTTTTGGATGGTTTTGTTTATTCCCACGGCTTCTGGGGAATACAGAGTGTTTAAGATAATAAGACGCACCCACACCTAGACCACCTCAGATCAGGATCCCCTCCTTCCCAGACCAACAGTCTCCGTAGGGGCACGGAAGACTGTCAGACCTGAGCCACCGATGTCGGCATCCATGGAGGCACGCATTGCTGAGCATGCTACCGCACCTACACCACAACTACCTGTTGCACCTTCACCAGTACCCCTACCATCACCACTCACTACTAGCCCTACTAATGCAGGGGCACCATTAGGCTATAGGGCAGCCGGGATTCGGATAAGAGCTGCAGTTGCATCACCACCCTCATTACTTCCACCTACTTCCCCCAAGACTGATGTTCCCGAGGCTGAGATGCCGCCCTTGGAAGAGAGCTTGTCTTACTACTCCCACTCCTGGATACGTAGATCAGGAGAGTTCATCGGCAGGTGGGTGCCGGGTGAGAACAGCCAGGCCTAAACCCAGCGATTTGACACTTGGATGAGATTGTTGAGGCCATGATGGAGATATCACCGACACGCTTGAGGGGTCGACCAGAGAGTGACAGAGCTTGATACTACTGTTAGGCAGAGGACTGAGGAGTTCGAGATACGATTTGAGGAGGCACATGATGACCGGGCTTACTTGGGAGCCCTAGTCAACACACTATACAGAGATAGACCACACCACCGCCGCACAACTTTGGCTATGGATAGAGAGGCTGTATATGCTCGCATAGCATAGACTAGTTATGAGGAGAGGAATGCAGCCATAGAGGCATATGTTAGGACACTGGAGGCACAGGTTGCCATGTTGATTACTCAACCACTCACGTCTCAGACTCGGTTGCCTCATTCAGTCAGCGCTTGGGACCGGTATTGCGACACTAGAGGCTAGAGACCTAGAGCCCCAGGATGGACCAGCTGAGGCTGGCAGCAGCTGTTAGTCATGTATCATTTGTAGCTATCCTATATAGCCTATTAAGTTTTATGGGTTACTCCCAGCTAATAGGCTGTAAGGACTTTTGTTTTATCTTTTTAGCTATCATTGTATGGCGTGTTAAGTATTATGGGTGATCCCCAGCTAACACCGCCTTAGGTCCATATTTTCACTTTTTGTATCTCATTGTACTGAACATGTTGTAATCAGGACCATCATGTATGATTATCGATGTTGTTGTGTATGGATGTTGATTTATTTATGTCATTGTTGATTTCACTTTCAGTTGTATATTTCACTGTGGATGGTGATCTTTTTATTTATTATGCATATGTCACGTTACGTTTATGATTGTGTGAAATCTGACGTGTATTATATTCCTTATGATTTTAGAAGAAAATGCTACCAACAAGAAGAACCACGAGGGCAACACCCGCCACCACAACCGCTCCTACCACAACTGTCACTGAGGCTCAACTCCAAGCTTTGATTGATCAAGGCGTTGCTGCTGCTTTGGCAGAACGTGATGCAAGCAGAAGCAGAGATGGCGATAACAGCCATGGTTCAGGAACCGGCGGAAGAAGGCAAGTGCCTACTCAACGAGAATGCACTTACACTGACTTCTTGAAGTGCCAGCCTATAAATTTCAAAGGCACTGAAGGAGTCGTTGGCCTGACCCAATGGGCAGAAAAGATGGAATCTGTTTTCCTTATCAGCAACTGTGCTATTACAAGTCAGGTTAAGTTTGCATCTTGTACTCTCCAAGGAAGTGCCTTGACGTGGTGGAACTCACACGTAAGGGCTTAAGGACCAGATGTTTTGCATAACCAATGCCATGGACGGCTTTGAAAAGGATGATAACAGATAAATATTGCCCCATGGGCGAGATCAAAAAGCTGGAATCTGAGTATTGGAACTTAAAAGTGAGAGGTACCGATTTGGTGACTTACAATCAACGATTCTAAGAGTTGGCACTCATGTGTGATAGAATGTTCCCTGAGGAATCAGCTAAAGTGGAAAGGTATGTCGGTGGTCTTCCCGACATGATTCATGGCAGTGTTAAGGCATCAAAGCCTCAGTCAATGCAAGAGGCTATTGAATTTGCTACTGAAATGATAGACAAAAAGATGCTCACTGTAGCTGAACGCCAAGCATAAAATAAGAGGAAATTTGAAGATACGTCAAGGAACAACCAAAACCAACAACAACCATTCAAAAGAAATAATTGGCCCACGGCTTACACTGCAGGGGGCCTGGAGATAAGAAACCTTATGGAGGAACCAAACCTCTATGTGCCAAGTGTAATTATCACCATGAATGGGCCATGGTACTCAAAAGTGCACAACTGCAAAAAAAGCTTGTCACTAGGCCGTGACATAAGGGTCGACCTCCTGCAAACAACACCAACAACAATAACTAACCAGAGACCCAAGGGACAAAATCCACGAGTTATCACTTGCTTTTGAGTGTGGCTGCAAGGTCAACTACAAGGATGACTGCCCAATCAGCTAAGAATGGAAATCAAGGGAAACGGGCCTGGAAATGGCAATGCTGTAGCAAGAGCTTATGTTGTGGGCTCTGCTGGAACTAACCCGAACTCTAATGTTGTCACAGGTACGTTCCTCCTAAATAATCGTTATGCTTCAATTTTATTTGATACTGGTGCCGATAGAAGTTTCATATCTACTGCATTTAGTTCTTTGATTGATTGATATCATCCCAACTACATTAGACCATGGTTATGACGTCGAGTTAGCTGACGGTAGAATAATTTGGGTTAATACACTTATACGGGGTTGCACTTTAAACTTTCTAAATCATCCATTCAACATCGACTTGATGCCCATAGAATCGGGTAGTTTTGACGTCATTATCGGTATGAGGAACCTGGTTGGCTAAATATCATAGCCGTCATCGGTTTGTGATGAGAAACTTGTTCGTGTTCCCTTTGGAGACAAGACTTTAATTTTTCATGGTGACAGAAGCAACAACGGTCACGAGTCCCGATTGAACATCATCTCGTGCACCAAAACACAAAAGTATTTGCGTGGAGGGATGTCCTATCTTTCTAGCACAGGTTACTATGATGCAACGAAAGACAATCGAAAGGAGAAGCAACTTGAAGAAAAAGTACAATATTTCAAAGACTTTCCTGAGGTTAATTTCCCGAGACTTGCCGGGTATTCCACCAACCCGCCAAGTGGAATTTCAAATCGATTTGATACCTGGTGCATGCCCAGTAGCACGGGCACCTTATCGACGGCCCATCCGAGATGAAGGAGTTGTCGGACCAGTTAAAAGAACTTTCCGACAAAGGCTTTATAAGACCCAGTTCCTCACCTTGGGGAGCTTCGGTCTTGTTTGTCAAGAAGAAAGATGGATCATTCCGGATGTGCATTGATTACCAGGAATTGAATAAGCTAACGGCAAAGAACCGTTATCCGGTTCTCAGGATTGATGATTTGTTCGATCAACTATAAGGTTCAAGTATCTACTCAAAGATCGACCTGAGTTCGGGTTATCATCAACTAAGGGTTCGTGAAGAAGATATTCCAAAGACCGCATTCAGAACTCGATATGGACATTATAAGTTTCAAGTTATGCCGTTTGGTTTGACTAATGCACCTGCTGTATTTATGGATCTCATGAATCGGGTGTGCAAACCATACCTGGATAAATTTGTAATTGTCTTTATTGACGATATTCTGATATACTCGAAGAACAAGCAAGAGCATGCAGAGCACCTCAAGTTAATCTTGAAGTTGCTTAAGAAGGTATGCCAAATGTGGAACAGCCAAAACCAACAACAACCATTCAAAAGAAACAATGTGGCACGGGCTTACACTGCTGAGCCTGGAGATAAGAAACCTTATGGAGGAACCAAACCTCTATGTGACAAGTGTAATTATCACCATGATGGACCATGTACTCAAAAGTGCACTAACTGCAAAAAGCTTGGTCACTCGGCCCGTGACTGTAAGGTTCGACCTACTGCTAACAACATGCCAAATTCTCTAAGTGTGAATTCTGGATCCCTAAAGTACAGTTCCTTGGTTACATGATCGACAGTCAGGGTATTCATGTGGATCCTGCCAAGATTAAATCCGTCAAAGATTGGGCATCTCCTAAGTCTGCAACGGAGATTCGTCAATTTCTGGGCCTAGCAGGCTACTACCGAAGATTCATTGAAGGATTCTGAAAGATCGCCAAGCCAATGACCAAGCTGAGTCAAAAGAAGATAAAGTTTGAATGGAGTGACAAGGCAGAGGCAGCTTTTCAGTTGATAAAGCAGAAGTTGTGTAGTGTGCCAATTCTGGCGTTACCCGAAGGAAATGAAGACTTTATCGCTTATTGTGACGCTTCAATCAAAAGGTTGGGCGCAGTGCTAATGCAAAGAGAAAAAGTGATTGCTTATGCATCACGACAACTAAAGATTCATGAGAAAAATTACACCACTTATGATTTGAAGTTAGGCGCAGTAGTATTCGCTCTAAAGATTTGGAGGCATTATCTGTACGGGACAAAGTGTACAGTTTTCATTTGTTAGCCTCACTTTTAGTGAAGCTGGCGTCTTACACGTGAATTGGATTAGTTTTGGACACTGCGTGTTACGCAGGGGTCTTTTATGTTAACTAGGAATAGTTAGCTTTTTCTTTTTGTATAAATACCCCTCATGGCTCTCCATGAGGGGGTGGATGTTCATTTTTCTTTTTTCCTTAATCTAATCTTTCATTTCATCTTTTTTGTTCACCCCTCTTCTCAACTTTCCTCATCACTAAAAAACGAACACAATGATCCATCTAGTTTATTTTTGATCACACCAGACCTCCCGAAAAGGTGTTTATTATCCTTGTCAATTGGTATCAAGAGCTAACCGGGGGTGTATTGTATTCGAGTGTGTTGTGTTTGTGATTTCATTTTTTTTAGCTCATTGGTTCGGCGTTGTTCCTTGGCTTACAAGCGTTTCGTCATAGTTATTTTGTGCGTGGATGAGAAAAACGCAAGGTTCGAACGAGCGACTTCAACAAGGTTCGAACGAGTTTGGTTCGAACTAGCGAAGATCGAACGAGCGACGCTTAGTTTGGATCGAACGAGTGGTCCTCTGTTTGGATCGAACGTGTAGTTTTTCTGTTTTGATCGAACGAGTGCATTTTCATTTTGGTTCGAACTAAGGAGGATCGATCTAGGGGGATCGAACTAGGAGTGATCGAACTAGAGGCATCGAACGAAAAGGATCGCACGAGCGAAAATTTTCCGATGAATCGAACGGCGGAAAATTTCATGACGAACCCCGAGTTGATCGAACGAGAAGATCGAGTCGAGTTGAATCGAACGAGTTGATCGAGAACGAGTTTTCGAAACGAGTGGTTCAACGAGCAGTATCGAACGAGTGGATCGAAACGAGCTGTTCGAACGAGTGGTTTTCGAACGGAGCTGTTCGATACGAGTGGATCGAACCGAGCTGTCGAACGAGGCGGTTTCGAAACAGAGGCAGATCGAAACGAGTGGAATCGAACGAGCGAAAAATTTTTGGACCGAACGAAATTTTTTTCTAGCAATCTTGCGTAACTTTTCAGTAAAACGGTTTCAGTAAAACGGCCATAACTTTTGATCCGTAAGTCCGTTTTAGGCCCGTGACCTCTCAAATCGAAGAGAAAAACGAGACGGATCACGCTGTAACCACCCTTTAGCTGGTTAAGGATTTTTCGAAGCCCAAAAACATCGTTTTCTATGAGAAATTGACATTTTTCAGTTTTTTTGGAATTTTTCGCCGCTGATTCCGGATCAAAACACTCACGGTTTTTTCTTGATTTAGTAAAATCCCGTAAATGTCGATTCGTTTTACGGTTTAAGTCATAGAATTGTAAAATCCCGTGAACGTTAATTGATTTCACCAACACAACAAACACAATACATTACACTAAAACGATCCTTATCAAAATTCACCTTCATTCATAATGGCTAGTATTGAATTTTAATGACTACGGAGTTATTGTCCGATGTTATTTATCTGGGATTGAAGTAGTATTTCATGAGGAGTGTACTTATTTCGTCTTTGTTTTTCGTCAACGAAGATGACTTGTTCGGGCATATACGGTTTGTGATGAAGACTTGATGTATCTAGCTATACTCGATGTAAGGAGTTACATTGTAGTACTCACGGGTTATAGCTATCACTTAAAGGAGTTACATTGTAGTACTCAGTGTCTCACGTAGTTGAGGAGTTTTTCAAGAGGTGTTGTATTTTTTATATACTTTTGGGTGAGTATATGGTACTTAGAGATTTGCCTCTGCACCGTTCTTCATCACGCGGATAGTACAAGATTAAGTCACAAGTCGAGGATTTCGCTTCATTCTCGGGTTCGTTTCATTGGGTTGTCTCCATCAGTGGTCATCAGTATTAGCCTACAGAATAGATAAGGGGATTTAGTTTGGGTTGATCAAGAGAGAATTGTAAAGAGAGTACCGACATCTTCTCACAGAGCATTGCTTATGCAATCACGGGCTATGAAGCTAAGTAAGCAGTTCCAGTTGGCATAAGATGTACACATGTGTAGGATGATTCCTCAGTTAGTCATCATCCTGGAGGGAGAAATGTGTACATCCGGTACTTAGTTGATTTTTTATGTTACCGTTTTGATGTTACCATCTCGACTACATAGAGGGAAAATTGCGTACACTCGGGACTTAATTGACTTTGGTGTAGCAATTCATTTCTGCACTTTCCTGGAGGGAGAAATGTTCACATCAAGGACGCACAACAAGTTCACTTGATCGGGCTTTATAAAATATGCCGGAGGTTAGTCCGCAGAGATGATTAGTGTTTCAACTTGTTACTTTGGTGTCACGGTTTCGACTTCGGTAAAGGGATAAAATGTGTACTTTGGGCTGAATTCAATCAAGACTGGGATGCTTCCTAAGTGAGACGATGTTGATGATATCATCCCTCCCTTAAGATCGGTGTACTAATTCTTATCAGTCCAAGGGGTGTCTGTTTGGGAGGGAGCTGAAGAAGTTCAGAGCATAATTCATATCAAAGCCGAAGTATTCGGATAAGAGAACTTCAAGGATGACAAATGAGATGCAGATTCTGATATACTTCGACATGACCAGAAGTGCAAGAATATGAAGCATTCTCAAGACATGCAGCTAATTCAGAAACTTCGTGATGACCAGAAGCGTATGAAGAAAGTTTTTGAAGTCATGTCAGGAGGTTATGTGCAAAAATCCAATCAAAACCGGGTTCGGTAGATAAAACTTCTATGTCATCCTCAACATTTTGTTCGTCTACAACCTGAAGAAATAAAGCTGGAGTATTCAAGTAGATCGTCAAAGATATTCTCAAGGAATACTGGACTTCATTCTTATCATTTTTCTTTATTTTTGCTTGTAGGGAACATTGTAACCAATTCACGTATGACGCCATCTTGGAGGGAGATTGTTAGCCTCACTTTTAGTGAAGCTGGCGTCTTACACGTGAATTGGATTAGTTTTGGACACTGCGTGTTACGCAGGGGTCTTTTATGTTAACTAGGAATAGTTAGCTTTTTCTTTTTGTATAAATACCCCTCATGGCTCTCCATGAGGGGGTGGATGTTCATTTTTCTTTTTTCCTTAATCTAATCTTTCATCTTTTTGTGTTCATCCCCTCTCTCTACTTTCTCTCACTAAAACTACACAATGATCCATCTAGTTTATTTTGATCAACCAAGACCTCCCGAAAAGGTGTTTTTGTTCCTTGTCAATTGGTATCAAGAGCTAACCGGGGGTGTATTGTATTCGAGTGTGTTGTGTTAGTGATTTCGTTTTTTATGAGCTCATTGGTTCGGCGTCATTTCTTGGTTATAAGCTTTAAACGCAAGGTCCGAACAAGAGTGCATCGAACGAGTGGTATGTTTGGTTCGAACTAGGACGATCGATCAAGGACCATCGATCTAGCGTTTCTTAGCTTGGTTCGAACTAGATTTTTCCCTAAAGGATCGAACGAGTAGTTTCTTCGAAGATCGATCGAGTGTTTTATATATTGGTTCGAACTTAGACACCAGGTTCTAGATGAACTCGTCGGTATTCCTCTGTAATATTTTTGTGCTATGACCAATTGGTTTTTAAAACCATTTCATCTTTGTACTTCCTGTCGTTAGTTGCTGTCTTCCATGATACATAATAGATTGTTTTCATTATGGTTTGGCTTTCTTTCCCCGAGTATGAGTTGCTGCTAGTTCGAGACTCATATCTAAATTTCCCATTATTTTGAGATGTTTATTTAGGAAAGGGTCTACTGAATTCCCTCCGAACTTTACTGTCCTCACCCTTTTGGAACATCCTCGTTAAAGGAACATTGGAGTTATCGAAGGTGAGGCCTCTGTAGGTTTAGCATCCGACTGGGATCGCAGACCAGTTTTCTTAAATTTCTTCATCGCACGACCTAATTATATCTAATAATACTTACAATTGCAGCAAGTCCATCAGTATTGTTGCTGCCGCCAATATTCCTGCTAGATGAATTGTCGTGCCACTTTTGAGAGTGGTAAGCCATAGTTTGTATTGCTGTTAGAGCTTGAGCAGGTGTCATGCTAGGAATTGGTCCCTACGAATCAAGGAATTAACGGTTTATTGTGCTCAATCCATTTTAAAAAATGTTTACCTTTTGACTATTAATATCGTAAGTTGGGCACTTATATAGCAGGTCATTATACCGTTCACATGCTTGGTACAATGACTCATCGCCTTCCTGTTTGAAGTTGTAGATCGTCTCATCAAGTTGTTTAGCGGTTTGAGATTGGTGGAAAATACCTTAGGATTAAATGCCTTTTTTAAGAGTTCCCAGGTGTTAACGGCTCCTGTAGTGAGTCGGTCCACCCATATTTTAGATGCTCCAGTAAGTGTGAATGGGAATACGCATAGCGTAACTTCATCTTGTGATACTCCAGGAATGTTGAACAAGCTAAAAATATCCAGGACTCGCTCAACATGTTCATGAGCATCCTCATTTTTGTTCTCGAAGAAGGTATCTTCCCATAATTCCCGCATAAATTGACTCTTAATCTCGAAGTTGACATTGCCCCTGATTTATGGTTTAACCCCCGCCATTATTGCCTCCTGCAAGATTTAGAAATTAGAGAAAGAAATGAAATAATAAAGGAATCAAATTATTGCTAATTTTAGCTCCCCCGACAATGGGCAAAAACTTGATGCGTATTTTATTTAAAATCTAATTATTTACAAAGTTTAAATTTATAAAACTCGTTTCACTTAGTCAAAACGCACAACAGGCAAAGAACCCCAATCGAGAGTATGAATAGTTGGTAGTCCGAGGTCAACCTAAAGAGATATTTTAATTCGTACTAATTTGAAAAGTGTCACTAATAACATGTTTTAGAATTGTTTTTGAAATTTAATAGAAAAGTAAATTACGAAAATTAAAGATGAAAAGAAGTATCAGGGAGAAAAGCGTGTTAACCTAGCTATTTCATTACTACTATCATACTTATATTTTCTTGTGCAAGGTTAAACCATGGTTTCATTAGTGGTTTCTAAAATCGACAGACCCAAATTGGCATTTGAGGTCTGACATATACTCTCCATGATCCCGAATCCCCCAAAAGTCACGAAGGTAGGGAAACCAGGTTGTAGTGATTAATGCCAACTATCCTTAGAACTAGTCTAACAACCTATACAGATTATTAACCATCTCTGAAAGAGTTCCTGTGCTTTTTAAGTGTTTAATGTGACAGAGGCGATAATATGATTAATTCCTATACCAAGGATAGGTCGTAAATCTACCCTGGTACCTTGCTAATTTCATATTCAACGGGTAAGCCTAATAACAAAATTAACATGATCTAAACCACCCTCAACATTACCAAAACCCAGGGATCAACAACAGTCAAAAGGATATCTAACGAAACAATAATTCAACAGGAAACAAGCATTATAATTGTAGTAAATTCATGACTAGGCCAGCACTAAGAGTGCTTAGCCGCTCATACCAACAACACCACAAGAATTAATGAAGGAAATCATGGATTGAAACTCATAATTCTTACAGGAAGCGTTTATGAATGATTAAATACAAAAGTAAGTAAAGTGATGTCTCCCTTAGACTTCTGGTGGAATTCTTCGAGGCATGGAAACCTTTTTCGCCCCTTGATGATGTGGTAGAAGGGATGATGTTGAATGTACAGAATGAGGGCTCTATTTATAACATTCATTATTGTTACAGCGTAACCTACGTAGAGGTTATGCTGTAATCAGCAGAACAGCGGGCTTCTAAACATTACATAAAAGTGTTATGGCGTAGCTCCATCGCATATGTTAACGAGGTAATGCTTGACTCGGATGAATCATCATTCCTTAATAGATATGGTTACAGGACAGCGTAATCCGTTGTTATGTTGATTATGTCCGTAATGTGGTGATGACACAATATTGCCCATAAAATAAGTAGCGGTGTAACACTATCGTAGTGGTTAAGCCGTAACACCTCTTGTAAATCCGTTCACTCTTTCATTTTTCATCCATTTCTCATGTTTCTTGCTAAATACTTGCGTTTTTCCTTAAAACAACAAAATAAGTGATTAAGTATCATATTCAGGCATTTATAAGATAATTGTAAGCATTTCCATGGGGAAATTAACACTAAAAAGTATCAAATATTTGATGTCATCATAGAATCACTAGCAAATCTAAGCCTTGCTTAAATTTCAAAAAACATGCATTTCCTACATGCAAGAAGTACATGTACCCACAAATCACGATGCGTCATTTTGCAATACATCTCTGAGTAAATTCCTCATTTGGCCTCTACAAACAGAAGGTGCACCATCCACGAGTAGTCATGTATCGCTCAAAATTGTTTAACATAAGCAAAGACTACCTAGCAACTCTAAAGCCTTTCTTGAATTTCCAAAACATGGCCATGCCTACATGCGTAGAAGTGCATTACACACAAATCATGTGCTGCATTTTGCAATACTCTCTAGGTATTATCCCGGACCTCTACATAGAAAACATGTGGTGTTTAATCAAATAAACCTTAAAACTGGTTATTTATAATTTTTAACGATCCTATCCCATGTTTTGGTCGATAACAAAACAAAAATCATCCGAGAATAGAAAATAAAGTTTACTAATTCTAAACCAATAGTTTTCTAACGTCGACTATCAATATCTTTCACATTCACTTTGTTAATTTAATAAAACAATAAGTACAATTTTTAATAAAAATGTACCAAATACATATGTTAACAAAGTATACCTTAAAAAGTATTTTTCCTATAAAAGAAAAACATTTAACAAAATCATAACAATGACTCAAAAACATATCTGAAATATTTTTTTGAAATCTAAATTCGGATTTGTTGTCAGTTAGCCGGTTCTCTCTAGTTGCACTGGCCGGTTCCATTGTGGGTGTTAGGTCTTGTTTATCTTGAATCATACATAATCAACCATGGAAGCTTAAAGATAATAGTAGAGGAGGGAAAGTATTCAAATTTCAAATGTTATAAAATGGAGGGAAAGGGAAAATGTTTATTACAAGGCATCACCCTCTAATGATGATTAGAGGGGTATTTATAAGAGAAGGAATAAGCATTTCACTTCTAGTCCCTAAACTTTGGTAATTATGCTATTTTTCTTTTTAGCAAATATAGCCTTATACAAGCTACTTGATTCCAAACAAAATAAACACATAACTAAATATAACTAAAACCACAAATCGAAACTTTTAAGAACTAACAATCCTCCCCCTAAGGTCGACTTATTTTGGGTGTTCTCTTCGAGACCAAAGTTGTCTTCATTCACATAACTTCTCCCATCTTCTCATTTTGATTATGATACTTCATCTACTTCAATCTGCTTCTTCAAACAATTTCAGATACTCTACTTCATCATTGAGACTTCTCTTTGTACCATAGCCATAACTTAACGATCAATTATTGTAACTCTTAATCCTTTAAAACGCTGTTCAGTGTTGCATCACAAAACTTATGAATCTTCTGAATGTCCCAATCAACCCTTTTCTCTTTCTTTCTATTCTTGTATAAATTCCATGCATTAGCTGCATATAATATAGAGAACATTTTGTGCTTTTTCAACTCCTCGGATTAATATTGTTGGTGCAATTGAGTTGTCTTTCTGTTGATAGCTTTCAATTCCAAGTTGGAAGTCATGCACTCTTTCCCATATCACTGAACTTCTAATGAAGACTGATAAAGACTATAGCAATCATGTATCTGTATAATCCGGTACCTTGCCATTCATAATCAACAAGTATATGTCCTCAATATTGTTCTTGTTAAGATTCTTATAATCAGGATCGGTAATTGATACAATGCAATCATTAACTCTTCTTGCAACAATCTCTGTGATAAACTTGTGTTCATAACTCAATTCCCAATATGTCTTGATGACTTGAACGATTTTTAAGTTTGAATAAATCTCTTCCTTTGGTTTTCCAGGTTCTTTCTTTTTCCTTATGTAGAAGATCTTCGCATGAGGATTCTTCCAATGTTCAACACCATATCGAGCATAAGGATTAAATTTCTTTACACACTTATTCACCCATCTAGAAGTTTGTTCTTCAATATCATCATCGTTGAAGATAATTGTTGGAAACTTATGAAGTAACAATACTATCTTCTCGGGTCCAGAATTTCCTTTCTTCAAATATAAAAGGTCTTGATTAATCAGAGATAATGCCGGAGCTTCTGAATGTGTACAGCTTGTCGTCATTTCTATAAACAGTGATCCAATCCAAATGTTTGTAATTATGCCATTCAACAATCTTAAGCTTTGTAACAGCAAGGATTCTGTGTTTGGAGTAGACATCACGAGCAGATTTCCGGTTTACTACAAATCCATAGAATTGTTGACGTTTTCGCCTCCAGTGAAAGAGATCCCCAAAGTTGCAGTGGGGTTTTTTCCATTTACTCGACGACTCTCAAGTGAATTGGGTAAAAATTGTAAGGCTTACGCAGATCATTAATATTGCGTCACTTCGGGTTGTTTCTAGTCTAATTGATCAGATATTTTGCTTGCAGACTTCTTCAAGGAAGTATTCAAGTTCCACTAGACTCTAGCACGAACCTTTCATTAACTCGAATGTTAGACTGGCTAATAATTATGGAGTCAGAGTATCAACTTTGAGCTGATTTAATACAAATGCTGAGAAGTCTAAAGGAGTATCCATTAGTTCATCAAATGAATCACGAGGATCTTCATTCCGAGCCAAGGTACTTATCAAAGGTTGAATTGGTCCATGAGCAGCATGCAAATCTTGTTCAATCACGTCCGGAGTTGGAGTTTGCGGTTATTCAAAAACCTATCAGAAAGCTGATGTGGTGCCACAACATAAGTTGATCTTTAGTAAAACCGGTATCAAACTCCTGATGTGTAGAATCCTTCAAATCATACAAATAGTTGAGGTGTTGGATCGTCCGATTGATAGATTTAGACCCTTCCTTTAGACTTGCCAGTTTGACTTGAAGTCCTTCTCCTTTGTGCACTGTAAAACATATAACAAACGAGTTGACGGTTCAGGTTTCTTTTTCCAAGCTCTGATCTTCTCATTAGACCACCCCACGGTTCGATCAGCGGAGGGTTCTTCGTCTTCATCCTCATCATCTCGACGTCTCTTAAGCGTGACAGTATCTCCATATGTATCTAGGATGCCCTTGTCAGCTTCATAAGCGTCAACCAATGCTTTGTAGAGGTTCTTCTGTTGAACTGATCTGTCGTTTGATTTGTTATTTTCCATCTTGTCTATAAGAATATTTTTCAGTTCAAGTTCAGATAGATTCGCTCCTACAGCATGGGATGTCTTAGCTTCATTTGATGAACGAATAAGAACTTCAGCTTCAAGTTGATCATTGACAGACTGCTCAATTCTTGGCAAAATCTTAGAGACTTGCTTTGTAACTTGTATCATGACTTACTCCTTGATGATTTTCTTTATGTTTTCATCAATTTTATTGATGAAGTCTTCATTTTCAGCTTGAGCTTTGTCTCTAAGTCTGTCTGACTGTAGTTGAACAGCTGCTTTTACGGCTTCATTCATCTTGTTGGCAAGGTATGTATCAACAATACTTGGAATTGATGACACAACTTCAACAAATTGGTTAGTCTGCTTGAATTCTGAGAAGTCGTCTTCTAAAGCTTTTACTCTGTCTTCAAACTTGAATAAAGAGTCAAAGGTTGGAAGATTTTATAGGGAGACACTTAGAACAATTGTTGGTGTGGAAACTGGTGTTGGTTGCAGAGGTTGACTAAGAGTAATGGATGGTGGAGGAAGTGTTGTTGCAAATGTAGGAGGCAATTCAACATCCATAGTGATGGGAACATCTACCAGAGAAGTGCACTCAGTGTTCAAATTAAGAATGGAGTCAATACCTGTATCTGGATTAGGTTTGAGCATGTTGGAAATAAAGCCAGATGATACAGAAGAACTCTATTGTTAAACTTCAGGTGTGACAGTGGTTATGATGACATGAGTATCTTCTAAGACTTAAGTAGCTTGTACATTAGCATCTGTCATTTCAGTATCTCTTCTTTCCAAATTGACATTCACGTCCCTATATAATTTATTCGCTTCTTCCTCTTCATTTGTCTCTTCTTCATCCTGCTCTTCTCTCTTAGCATTTCCTCCTTGATTTACTTCATCATTAACTTCATCATCAGTGGATTCATAATGAGAAGGTGTTTGAACCCTCAGATCTGAACCCTCTTCTTCTTTATCTTCTTTATCTTGTCTTTCTTCTTCAGCATGAGTGGTGAACTTGGGATGAACAAATTTATCACCATCATTGTCTGATTCCGTCAGTTCATCATCATCATCTTCATCATCAACCTTGTCATCATCGTCTTTACTTATACTCACTTCATCATCATCTTCCTCGTCACTAGACTTCCAAGAGATCTGCTTATCTTCAGAGGTATATATAGGTACATCGGGTGCCCCTGGTATAACACCAGTTCCTTCATTTGCACCAGAACCGCTGGCATGAGAACTATGAAAGTATTTCTTACTCCTTTTGGTGACAACTTTCATTTGTTCAGCCTCAGTCAATGCTATTTCTGATAGAGTCTCCAATCCTCGGGTAGGTTGCTTCTTTTTTCCTGATTTAGCCACTTTAGCTGTAGCTTTGAGTCTTTTACTTGAAGCATCTTGAGGGGCTTGATCAGTCTTCGTCCTGGTAGATCGACGTACATACTTTAGTTTTGGAGTCACCTTTCCAGTAGCCAAATCATAGTAAGTCTTGTACGCTTCAGACTCCTTCATTGCTTGATTGGTTAGATAATCAAGAAGTATGGCACCATACTTTTGAACAACTTCATGTTGAGGGATGAATCTCATTGTGGTGAGTATAGGGTCATCTTTAGCCATGTGCCAGTCCACCTTGTTTCTTCTTGGAAGTGATTGATCTTGTGACATGAAGTGATTGATGATGACTTTAGTGAATCTTAGGTAGTACATGTCTTTGTTCTTATTAGACACCTTGTTTTCAATTTGTTAAACTAAGTCCTCCCATAGAAGGTAGACATAGTCAACATTCTTCTGGTGGTACATACCCCAAAGGATTTGAGCACGAGAGAGACGAAGTAGATCTAGTCCAGTTACTTTACCACTAAGACATTTGTTGATGATGGTTCCGAATGTTCTCCAAGGTTGAGGTAGAATTTCAACTTTGACATCAGAGAGTGATTTGATGTTTCCAGAGTAGCCAAGTTCTCTCATGAAAGTAAGTATTTCCACTTCAAATAGAGGATCTACAAACTTCTGACCAGGAAGATTTGGACAAATCTAAAGCATATCTCTGAAAGTTTCCAGATCAAAATAATATCTCTTTGTGTTTAACTTAAATTTGATGCAATGCTTGTGGAAAGAAGCAGTAGCCCAGAATTCATGCATGTAGATGACAGGAACACTTGCAGAGATTAAGAAAGCTTGATAAAACGGTGTGAGAGAAAGAACATCCAAAGCAACTTGAAAAGTAGGTTCTTTGGGCTTGAATGTGGTGCTCAATCTGTAATTGCAGTTACCAATCCTCAGCCGTTGTTCTCGTAAAACAAGAGCATCGTCAAGGGCTTGTTGCTGTTCTTTTGTGATACTTATGATTATGCTAAGAAAGAGTCAATACAGTTTATATATAAACAAATTTATATAAGACACTATAAATACCTTTTCAAACCAAGGCACCTAAGGCATGTATCACATTTAGAAAAACTAATCAGGGAGAGGATGAACTTAATTTGGGTTAGTTGACTTAATCTAATTTTAACATGATTAGATTCCGAAGATAACCAATTTTAAATTTGCTACCTAAAACAAGTTTTAAGTCACCTTTTGATTAGATCTTAAGTGTTTATGATATTAGCCTTATGTTTCATTTAAGTATGATTGAATCTGGTTGATTAAGTGTAAACTGCGAATTTGGTCAATATTCAAAACTGTGAATTCGGACACTGAATTAAACTGCGAATTCGGTCGCTAAGGAAAAACTGCGAATTCGGTCACTAAAGTCAACCTGCGAATTCGGTTACTAAAGCCAATTGCGAATTCGGTCACTAAAGAAATCTGCGAATTCGGTCCAAAAGTAAACTGCGAATTCAGACACTAAACCATATTGCGAATTCGATCACTAAGGCAAACTGCGAATTCGGTCACTAAGGCAAACTGTGAATTCGGTCTCTTAAGGCAAACTGCGAATTCTGTTTGAACTAACCCCTGTGAATTCGGTTGGAACTAACACAATTCGGTGAAACGTAGAAACTAATCAAATTCGTTTACACTGGAACTGTGAATTCGTTGGGTCTATAACTTGTGAATTTAAAGTCGAGTAATCAATGTTTTGCCACTTAAAATTCAATCATGTAGCATCATAGTATTCACACGAACATTGTTTAGCAACTCATGGATTCATCAAAACTAGAACAAACAAGCACACAAAACCCAACAATCATTATTACCCAAGAATCAAACACATCACTTATGTATTTCAAAGCATTCATACATACAATAAAACATTTAACATTTATCCACTACAAAACCTACAATCTTTTCTAATTAAAACTCAAAAAAGCATAATTCGTCACACAAAATCCATCAAATCAAACGCATATGATATCTTTATTAAAAACTGATATACACGAGTCTTTAACACCCTAAAATGAACAAAAACCCTCTATCAATTTTAGTTTTTATTCAGTTTTAATATTAAGAACCCTAATTTGAATTTTAGGGTTTTCAAAATTAAAACCTTGTAAAAACAAAATTCTTTCGAGATAGATATCATTAGGGAGTAAGGAAACAACGTTGTTATAATTAAACCTTAATTAATAACGAGATTATGATAGAAATGGAGTTGAAGGTGATGACGATCGAATGAGGGTTTTAGAGAGAAGAAAAACAAGTGAGTGGTGTGTTTATGTGTGAGAAAAAACGGGGAAGGGTGGGGGTGTTATAAACCTTTTTAAGTTTTTAACACTTCTACCCCCTAAGGTTTGATATCTTTTCCACTTTTCATTTATAAGATTATTTAGGCATATCTAGACTAACACATTGGCACATATACTCCCTGTAGTTTTAATTAGCATACCTATCAACTTAAATTTGCACATATTCTCTCTAAGGCATAAACAAATAATATTTAAGGCACACAAAAGCTAAACTTAATTAACTTTCCTTAAAAATTGATATTCGTTATTTTTTAAAAATCTTTATTTCTTTTATCAAATGACTTTCTGAAGAAGATATTTGACATTTTCTCTCCCTCAAACAATGACTCGTTTTCTATTTAAAGAGCTGTAGTCGTTGTTTGAGAAGTCAAATGTCTTTGAAAAGCATTTTTTGATGACTTAATGTTTTATTTTTGAAAATCAAACACCATGAAATAAAGATTCTCTTAATTTCACACATAAGTGCCTAATAGTACACTTATGGTAATAATAGAAAGCATGGGTTATGAATGCAAAGCAATCACATGGCTTTGCATGACATAAAGTATTACCATGCTCCGAGAATAAAATCTCGTTATGCATGTCAATTTTTTCTTTTTGAAATACTCGCCTTTAATGATGATGACCAAAAGTTGATATCGTGAAATAATAGCAAGCCAGTTTTGGCAGTGTTTATGAAAACTTTGAACTTCTACTCAAGAACATTATTTACGGCCTCGTATCATATTGAAATGACATTTCTAAGACCAGTAAATGTTAGATCGATTTTCAGAGACCAGCATTATTATCTCTTTTTATATTTTTCTCATTTTTATTTTTTTTCTTTGGTTTTAAAGATTTTATACTTTTGTATTTTGATTTTATAAAAGTTTTCAGAAAATGAAAATCTTTTTGGTTTTTCTGGTTTTGAATATATACATATGATACACAGGATATCAGAATAGGTACCACTACTATTCTTCAGCTTTATCTGCCAACTGTTTCCGTGTCTCAGGATTAAAACTTCGCATTCCCATCTTGTTGATAAGAAATTCAATTCTTTCTCTGCATAGGGCTTTAGTGAAGATGTCCGCTAGTTGATACTCTATGTTGACAAAGTAAAGCTCTACTACTCCATTGTCCACTTGCTCTTTGATAAAGTGGAATCTGATGTCTATATGCTTCGATTGAGAATGTTGAACATTGTTGCAGCATAAGGCAATAACGCTTTTGTTATCACAGTACATTAGAATTTTATTGAATCCAAGGCAATAGTCGATAAGCTGTGATCTCATTCACGAGGGACTAAGAGGCAATCAACAGCCTGACAAGGCTATTGTCGGAATCCAAAAATCACTTCACTTCATATGATGATGAACAAGAAAAGTAGGAAGAAACTAGGAAGAATGTAGAGAGAGAAACAAGAGAGAGAAAGTAGAGAGAATGAGATTGTTTACTTGCAAATGTGTAAGTTACAAAATGACCAACCCCCTCACTTTCCTTGAGGAGGTGTATATGTATCAAAACTAAAAGGCTTTCATGCCTTTAGTAATTCTACGGGCCGGGCTCGGGATTACTTAGGCTTTTGCCCGAACCATGTGACCGGTAAGCTACATTTAAGAGCCGATTACTCCTACAACCCGTCTAGCCTATTACAACGTATATTAATTAATGACCGAGACGTAATATAATTAATGAACGAACTTCCATTGTTCGACTCAATATTTTGAGGCTAACAATCTCCCCCGAAGTGAGTACTCTTGTGACACTCCCTATCAGTGAATCATGAAATTTCTTGTCGATTAAGCTCTTATGATCTTTGTCTCTGTCAACGTTGTAGGCTTGTTCCTTCATGCTTTGTGATCTATGATCTTGAGCTTTTGTCATTGTCTTTTGACTTTGTCTTTTCGTCCGAGATCTTTAAATCTTTATCCTTCCGTCTTGATCGTCTTTGCCACCTTGCGATCTTGTGTCTTGACCAACATGCTCATACTTTGCATCATCTTGAAAGCTTGCTAACAATCTCCCTTGATAGACTTGATATCTTTGAAGGAAGATCTTGTATATCAGAGTTTGTGCAGAAGTCTTTGTCTTTAATTCTTGAGCTTTCATGATTCTTGAATCTTGATGCTTATAGTATGTGATATTGGCTAAAATATACATATTTTGTACCCCGTAAAACACTATAAAAGGACTAAAAACACTAAAATACAGATAATTATGTTGCATAATAAGTGTTGTATTGTGTTTTTATGTCCTTACAGTTAAAAGGATTGAAAAACGAAGCAAAAACGGTAATTTTTCGGGTGAACTTTTCGCATGACGTTTTCCCACATTATCGAAGGTCCAAACGAAGTCGTGAATATTCCTCGATCACACCATTGGAAAGAGCATGAAAAAACGAGTCCGACGGTACCGGCCTTTCTATCTTGAACCTTTTTATTTTCAACCTTTTTCGTCCCTGTTTGAACCTTTTATTATAAATGGACCAGACCAAGTTAAAATAGGGTCTTATAATTAATTTACCATATATATACTAAAGCTATGCACTAGCCCACCGGCTAGAGCATTACGCTCTTATACGAGAGGTCGAGAGTTCGAACCCCATGCTTGCCTGGGGTGAGGATTTTCCCTCTTGTGACACGTGGCCCACTCTGGTGATGCCACGTGTCGACCCGACCCGGACCCGACCCAGACCCGGACCAGACCCGACCCAGACCCGGACCAGACCCGAACTTGACCCAGCCCATGACCCGAACTTGACCCGACCCAGACCCAGACCAGACCCGACCCAGACCTGGACCAGACCTGAACTTGACCCGGCCCATGACCCGAACTTGACCCGGCCCATGACCCATTACTTGGCCCGATCCAGTCCAATACTCGACCCGGCCTAACTGTTGACCCGCCTTGACCGGCGTTCGACCACCGTTGACCAGTGGTTGACCGGGTTACCGGCGTGGCAACAACGTGGACCAGCGGTGGTCCAGCGTGGTTGACCGGTTGTCCGCCACTGTTTGACCGTAAACTTTACCGCCGCCCATTGGACTGGTGGTCTAGGCAGTGTTGACCACCGTAGATGCCGCTGTTGAACACACCGTTGACCATGAGTTGACCGTGGTCCTCGCGTTGACCTGAGACAGTGGGGAACAGTAAAAATGCCACGTGGCACCACTCAGGTGGTGACACGTGGCGCTTCTAATGATTGGTGTTAGATGTGCAGGTACTGTAGCAGTCCGAGGTACAGACTGACATGTCAGCTGACATGTCAGTACGAGGTACGAGGTGGCAGGATACGTCAGTACGAGGTACTGTTCAGGTGGCGGCTGGACCAATCAGCGTGTGATACGTGGCACTTTGCGCGTGTCAGTACGAGATAGGCATGTGTCAGTACGAGGTCAGACTATGGCAATAATGTGGAGGTTGGTGAGCGTCAAAATGACCAAAATACCCCTAAATCCAGCAATATCAATGGATGAAGACTTGAAAGGATGAAATTACCCCTCCCACTTGGAGGCTATATAAATGAGCACGCAGAATTTAGATGGTGTTAGATTTTAGAGAGAGAATTTTTAGAGAGTGATTTTTTTTAGTGTGTGTTTTTTTAAGTTTATTTTTTTAGTTGTACTGTTAGTTTTAGGAGTAGAATAATATAGTTTAATTTGGGCTTATTGTAAAAGCTTATTGAAGCTTATTGGATCTAGCTTATTGTAACTCTTGAGCTTATTAATGAAGAAGTTTATTTCAAAGGTTTGTTTTTTTAGCTTATTATTTTTTTTGCTTATTCTCTTGTCTTTTTCTTATTTCTTTTTAGCTTATTTTCAAATAAGCTCATGCTTATAGCTTATTTTTGGATCCGATCTCTTAAGCTTATATTCTAATAAGCTTCTTTAATAGCTTATTTAGACTAGCTTATTTTATATTGTTTTTTGATTTAGAGCTTTTCGAGTGAGCTTATTTTAGCTTATTTTCGAGTGCTTATTTTTCTAGCTTATTGTTTTTAGATCTAATCCTTAAATATACCCGTCTCTTGTTCACTTGATTGAACACCTTGGTTTCGGGTGGATTAGATCTAAAAATAATAGATCTTATATGTTTAGCTTATTTTCTAGCATAAAATTGTTGTTTTTTAATTCTAGCTTATTTTTCTTAGATCTAAATCCTTAAATATACCCGATCCGAGTTCACTTGATTGAACACCTTAGTTTCGGGTGGATTTAGATCTAAAGTTTTCATCTTTTTATTAGCTTATTTTGTTCTAACTTTTCATGTCTTATTTCTTATTCCATCCTTCTACATCTAAGGCCGGAGCTTAAGGGTCTTATAAGGTTGATAAATAGATAAAGTTTTGATCTTTATAGTTTTTATGAAAATAATTAGTAGATAAAGTTGACACCTTTATTCGCTAATTAGTAAAGTAAAAGCTTTAAAGTGATAAACTTATTTGTTTATTAAGTTTGTAAGATCGGGTGGTTTTATATCATTGCGGTTCTTCATTCGGTTACCCTTTTTCCCTTTTTAATACTAGTAGTTTAGAATTATTAGCTAAAAATGTTTATGTTTGATCTTATGAACATGTTGCTAGTTTTATTTGTTAGAATAGTGAGTAGATTACATATGCTTGCTAAGTGATTAGTGATTTGGAATTTAGGTGCGGGTTTAAAAAGGTTTAAAAAATTAATAGTCATTAGAATTTTCCAATTTACATACCGTCATTTATTTTTATAATGCAATTAAAATAACTTGGTCATTTATTTTTAAAAAGCATTTTACTTTACTTGTCATTTAATTTCTTAAAATTGATTTCGAAGGATTTTAATTCGTTAACCTAAACCCGCACTTAATGAACATTTCACGTCACTTAGCAAGCATTTTCGTCATTTATATCTTTTAGATCAATTTTAGTTTAATCTTGTAGTTTTTAATCTTAAAAATAATATTAGTTTAAAAATAGATTAAATTCAAAAGTTTAGTTTCCCCTTTTATAAGCATTGATTCCCTTTTATAGATTTAGAAAACCAATCTCAAAACTTAGGAGTGATAATCAAGCTTGCGATTCCCAACATTCTCTGAATTTCCATTCACCTCTCGCCGAGGAAACGACCCGAAAGGTTTTTGATAATTGCTTTGGTTAAAAGCGATCTTCTAGAACCCGACGATAATACTATACTATACTATTATTGATTATCCTCCTTATTATTACGTAGTTATATATTATATATATTTTATACGTGTTGATTTGGACGGACCAATATGTCTTTGGTAGTTTGAGCCAGAGCATGTGGTAATGATCCGACTTCAGCTGAATAAGGCATCACCATCTCTACTTTATTTATCCAAAATAAAACAGTAGCAATAAAGCGTGTGAGATGAACTATGGTTTGTCATCTCGTCCGATTTGTTATATTAACCATTACGTTTCCTGTAGGAACAGTTTTACCAGTATAAATACTGTACCAGTGATCATGTAGATTCAAAGGATCTCCTTGACAGGTTTCCAGCTCAAAGCGTAGGATCATCTAACACATATGTGTTAGAATTTACCATGCTTGCTTAGTTCTCATTACCGAAACGTCCTTCCAAGCAGACAACACGGTAAGAAGTGGAATCAGATAGTTACTATCTTTCTAATTAAGCCGTCAATTCATTTCCTGGAACAAGTTTGATTCACATTGAATCGCACTATCGTTTCTTTCCAGTTGACACAAGTTCGATTCATATAGAATCTCGCAAGTCACCTACCGAAGAGCTTGTTTGATCCAAATGCTCAAGCAGCGATTTACATCTTCATTGTGAGTACATAAAGTATCGACTATCTCGGATGAATCTGGCATAATCACAAGATAATGCGTAGGACTCTGTTAACAGCTTGTGAACTAATGGTGTTCAACAATTGGTTAGTAATGGAATGTGTCCTAATGAGATTTATTAGGATCTCTTGCCTCCTAGCCTCGAATAGTGCATTTTGGATTTTAGTAATCGGAGGCTGGAGCAGACTGCCACCTATTCAATATCAGCTAACTCGGAGTGAGAAAGTCAATAGAAGTCGTGTGTATCTCCGTGACAAATGAGACAAGTTTTTGTTGAGAGAAACCCGAATGGTTGGGAAGGGTTATGCATTGCATCACCGGGGTTTCATGATTACGTCTTCAATGCCAGTAATCAACATTGTAATTCTGACGAACATATTATTGGACCCCGTTTCTGCCTAAGTTGTATGGAAGGGCTTCTTCTATCACCTTATCATACATTTCCTTTATCAATCATCAACCCCTTCAATGCTTACCAAGATGTCATTACTAACACCTTGTTGGTGATTGTTCCAGTGTTTACTCAATCTTAGTCTCAATTCTCCCTTATACACAGTTCATCTTCTCCAAACATACCTAAAAAGACTCTATTTCTAACATAGAGTGTACCTTATGGTTAGATCCCCTCCGGTTCTGGTTGATCATAGGACAAATTCCTAAAACCTTACCACCTTAATGAGACTCAGAATCGTCATGAAATAAGATGTTGTAAGGTATGAGATCTTAACTATAAAACCTTTTTTTAAGAGTATCCAGCACTGTGAGTCGTTTAGATCACTTATTATTTTCAAGATCACATTTTAATTACATTTCTCCCCTTATTTTAAATACTAATTTACTGAGTTTTTAAAATACCTTGTGATTAAAATTTGTCTTGAAAGATCTCTAGGGAGAAAATATTGTCAGCATGAATTATATGGAACTGTATCTTCTTGCTCTCCCTCAATTTTACATATGTTTGACACCAAAAAAAATAATACCAAGTTGTAAAATGAATATAAAATTGAGGGTTAGCATTGTTGAGCACACAATTTTGAAAGATTATGAATTGTCATTGAAGAATTCTTGAAAAAAATTGTGCTCAACCACCTAATCATCTTATAACATACAATCTATTGAGTAGTCATTATTATTCCAGATATGTTATTGAGACTTTTTATAATGTGTTGAATACATAAGAATTGTCATGTGATGATGTATCCAACAACATTAAAACATTGTATTTCAAAAAACTCCCCCTCAAACATTGACTCATTTTGAAAATGACACCAATTGTAGAAGAATTGTCTTGTAAACTTATGAGGGATGGAGTGTTGAACACACAATTTTGAAAGATTATGAATCGTCAGTGAGAAATTCTTGAAAAATTGTGTTCAACTTTTTGAAAAAACCAAATATTAGAAGACTTCTCTTCAACGCTAAGGATAAGCGCACTTATGCGTACACTCTCCTTTGTCGTTCGGGTCCGAGTTGCAATCTGAGAGCAATTACAAGTCATCTAGAAAATTAGAAATGACATGTTTTGAAAACATTTGAAACTCCTGTTCGAACTTCATTTACACGCTCGTGTCGATATTAATCAACATTTTTAGGTACGTAAATGTTATCGATTCCAAGAGACATGTCGAGAAGATTCTTTATGTGAAACATTTTCTGATTTTCTGATTTTGTATTTTCTTTTTGCAATTTTATATTTTTGTATTTGTTTTTATATGTTTTATATTTTTGTATTTTGCTTTTCTTAAAAATATGTACAAGTCGATGTTTGAAGAATATATCAAGCAGATTCATTTGTCAGAACCTCCAGATCTGCTGGAGTCAAACATCTCATACCAATTCGTCTGACAAGATACTAAAACCTATCTTCGGGTAAGGCTTTAGTAAACATATCAGCTAATTGGTATTCAGTTCTGACAAAGTACAATTCAATTATACCATTTTTAACCTGTTCCTTAATAAAATGATATCGAGTATGGATGTGCTTGGTGCGGGAGTGTTGCACGGGGTTGCATAAGATTGCTATGGCTAACTGAGAGTCGCAATACAACGGTATTTTGTTGTAGTTGAAGCCATAATCCTTAAGTTGTGTCCTCATCCACATTACTTGAGCACAACTTGCAGATAACGCTACGTACTCAGCCTCTACGGATGACATTGTAGTACAGTCTTGCTTCTTTGACATCCAGCTGACTAACTTATCACCTAGGAACTGTATTCCTCCAAAAGTGCTTTTACGAGTATCAATGCATCCGGCATGGTCGGCATCTGAAAAAGCTGTTACCAGAGTCCCATGTTAATTGTACCCCTTAAGTATCGAAAGATCCTCTTAACCTCTTTGAGGTGTTTTTCAGTCGGTCTTGCTTGATATCTTGCACAATAACATACTGCTTGCACTATGTCTGGTCTACAAGATGTTAGATACATGAGCGACCCGATTTTACTACGGTAGTCAGTTTGGTCTACGGGTTCACCACTCAAGTCTGCATCTAATTTAGGTTTCGTAGCCATTGGTGTACCAATGCTTTATCCTTTTTCCATACCATGTTTTTTAAGTATCTCTAAAGCATACTTGGCCTGATTGATAAAGATACCGCGTAGGGATTGGTGGATTTGAAGTCCTAAAAAGAATTTCGTTTCCCCCATTAAGGACATCTCAAATCTACTATGCATTAATTTTTCAAATCTTTTAGAAAATTTTGGGTTTGTAGACCC